>JAQIXO010001397.1:0-12584 GCA_034700305.1 Protaphorura armata
TATGTTAAACGGTTCAATGGTTCGGATGAGAATGAAAAAATAAGATGTGCTAAGAGTTGGAGTGGATTTGAAATGTCCATCATGCAACTCGAATTTAATTTAGAAGATGTTCAACTTGAGATTGATAAGACTGATTGGTCAGCCGCTCTTCCTCAGATTCAACTCTATTTTCATTATATTGTCAACAAAGGATTCTTGAAATCAAATCAAATTTTGGAAAATGCATGTATTATTGAAAAGTCAGGAATTCCAGTGACGATTATCCAGGGTCGATATGATTCCGTTGCTCCAGGCAAGACTGCGTGGGATCTGAAAAAGCAAATACCATCTGCTGAATTTCATTGGATCAATGATTCAGGGCATTCTATCAAGGAATATGGAACAACGGCACAGCTTGTTCAAACATGTGACAAGTACAAAATTATCAGCATAAATTAATGATAGCTGTGACTGTGAGTTCGAAATTCAATTTGTGAAAACAATGGGTATTTTGAAATAGTAATTGCGCGAAAAAATGGAATTTAACACATCACTATGACTATAAACCTTTTAAAATTTGAATGATTCCTCGCGTGAGTTTACATTATAAATGGATAAACAATTTCAAAAAATCGATACATTATGTCTTCTCCCCGATATTTATAATAATGTGCATACGCGTATTCGGATGGGATCGCTGGAACGGAAACGCCATTCTTTCTGTGTATTTTTACTCGGATGTCGGATATCCTTGCCTGCAATCTTACAATTAGCTGCAGAAATTCCAAACCAACAAAATAGGATATAGTTGTAGTTTTAAATTGCAAAACAGAAACAGATCCCCTACTACTCTTATCTGTCATGATAGCCGTATGAATGGTAAATAAAATTTATTTTGAGTCACCGTGTAAGTTTTTTTAGTTTGCACGGCGTTGCTCGATTATTTACACACATAAACGCAATAACACATAATATTATTCATTTATATTATAATATACTGTATGGGAGAATAGAAAAGAGACGGTGATATGAACTATTATTTGTTCAATAATTTGAGACCTCGTCAATACACGAACATGGACTGGTATAAAAACTAGATTTAATTCAATGGACCGAGATTCTGATTGAGAGAAATTCCTCTGTCCCTGTGTGTTGTATGTCGCATATCATATTATTTATTGCATGAGTAAAAGTTAACACATACATAGACCAGGCATGACCTCCTTCATAAAGAATTAGGCACGGAAAACGAATTACACCAAATACATGAGTTTGAGTTTAACGAATCTAACTCCCGTGTCACACAATAAATAATAAAGACCCAGGGACATTGGCAATTATTTCGTAATATTTCATTCAGTAAAAATTAAAATTATTTAAGAATGTCTGAATCCTATGAGAGTTCACTGTATCCACCACTGGAGCCATTTAATACTGGACATTTGAAAGTCTCCGAACTTCACTCCATTTATTATGAACAATGTGGGAACAAGGAAGGTCTTCCGGTCGTCTACCTTCATGGGTCAGTGAAATTAATTACAAAAAAATGGTTTAATTATTAATTTAGTATTTAAATAAACCGTCACGTTGCACTCTCCTATCCTGCACACAATTTGCTGCAAAATCCAATCGGAATTTGATTCATCTTGTGTTTCAATTTAAATTTAAAATTAAAATTGGAATACTAACAAGACATAGATAATTCACAAAATTCTCTACGGATTGAATAATATCTTACTTTTACCTTGCATTTTAAATATCAATTATTTGGAGGAATACCCGGAATACGACAAATTCTCAATTCTCATTACTTAATTCCAAAACTGTTAATCACTCATAGGGGACCGGCCGGTTGTATCCACCCACGTCATCGAAGATACTTTGACCCAACAGCTTAACACACTATTCATTTTGATCAACGTGGTTGTGGAAAATCTACACCTTCATATTGTTTGGAGGAGAATGACACACAGTCACTGGTTGAAGACATGGAAAAATTAAGGTGCGTAATGAGAAATTAAAGAAACATTTATTATACGAATACGGTACTGATTTTTAATATAAAAATATGTAATATGTTGGTGCTAGAAATTATGAAATGACATTAGGAAATTAACCATAGGCACTACAATTAATTTTATTTTATTTCCAGGGAACACCTCGGTATTTCCAAATGGATTATATTTGGTCAAAGTTGGGGCTCAACTTTGGGATTAGTTTATTCTGAAACCCATATTGATCGTGTCCTTGCTCTAATTGTGTCTGGAATATTTACATTCCGTGATGAAGAAGTCAAATGGCTACACCAGGAAGGTGCATCTTTTATTTTCCCAGATGCTTGGGATAAATATTTGGAACCAATCCCAGGAGAAGAGCGGGATGACCTTGTGACCGCGTATGTTAAACGGTTCAATGGTTCGGATGAAAATGAAAAAATAAGATGTGCTAAGAGTTGGAGTGGATGGGAAATGTCCATTATGCAACTCAAAGTGAATTTAGAAGATGTTCAACGTGAGATTGATGAGACTGATTGGGCAACTGCTCTCCCTCAGATTAAACTCTACTGTCATTATGTTGTCAACAAAGGATTTTTGAAATCAAATCAAATCTTGGAAAATGCATGGATTATTGGAAAGTCAGCAATTCCTGTGACGATTATCCGGGGTCGATATGATTCCATTGCCCCAGCCAAGACTGCATGGGACCTGAAAAGGAAATCGCCATCTGCTGAATTTCATTGGATCAATGACGCAGGGCATTCTTCCAAAGAATATGGAACAACAGCCCAACTTGTACAAACATGTGATAAGTACAAAACTATCAGCAAAAACTAAGCTTATGTGAGTTTGGAATTTGATTTTGAAAATGACACAAATTGATTTGAAAACCTTGTGAAGACATTACGATTAACGGTTATATATTTTGTTAAATGTAACATGACATACACTTGATATATAACAATAAATGATGTAACGCGTGAAATTGTAAACCGAAATTGGAATAAATTATATTGGTAACCATTTGGAAGCTTTATAATTAATTAACATCGCTACTCAATACTCAAGTATTATTATATCATACTATAATGACCACATCAATTATCCCCAATGTGAAATTCTGGGAAACATCAACAGTTCTAAGAAGGTAAACGAGTTTAAGTATTCCTACTATGGAATTTATTTTCGAAGAGCCATAACGAAATCTCGTTTTCTCTCTTATTTGTGATTTTCTGAACTTTGAGTCTTCAGTGAAACTCAACCAATATATCTTTTCAAAGAAATGTATGAATTCTCCACTTAAACCATCAAAAGTATTTTTTAATTTAATTTCACAACATTTCCTTCTGAATAACACAATAATAGCAACAATAATAGTAACAATGTTTTCTGGTATATTTGCTTTCACTAATTTTCACACATTAATGTCCCTTCTTATTTTGAAGCAAATATGCGGTTCTCGCAGCTAATTTTTCAATAATTTCTTAATGATATACCCATCCGTCGTCAATGTCTCAAGTTGGCCTGATTCAACATTACAGACTAAATCTCAAGCAAAATTATAGTTTTTAGGTTCGTTGAAATGGCGTTGCATCGACAACAATAAAGAATTCAAATTTTCAACGAAATCAAGGTGTTCTATACCTGATTTGACTACAAACTTCTAATCGCAAATGGTTATGAAATATGTTGTTAATATTTAGCACTCTAATAAACGTAGGAGTTTAATTGAAGGCTGAGCAATATTGGCACAATCAGCTACCAGTTAAACATAATTTTTAACGCTCGAATGTTATTCTCATATCAAGTCAGTGTGGTTTTTACGGACAATTGCCGAGTGCGAATAACAATGATTGCGCTGTGTATTATAGCAACATATTTATTTAAATGATTTTCACTATTACCTTACTACCTTAAGAGTAACGGATATAGCACTTGTGCCAATTTAGTCCTATTAGTGATGCACATGTCATCCGTAGATGTGTGAAACTGTACGGGCTCATCAATTATTATATCAAGAGTGGAATTAAAAAAATAAATGAAGTTGGCAACTAAATCAAGGTTGTCCTAATCTGTCTCATACATTTCTCATACATTAATTATTTTTCTACTCTTACTAGAAAACTACTATGTGCTATGATACTGTCATACAATCTATTTTGTGTAGGAACTTAATTGAAGCCCAAGCGATATTGGTATGAAATCCTTTCCACACTTTGGACAAGTTGCTAATTGTAAATGGCCTCTATAAGTACTTGCTGGTGAAGACTCCAAACATTTGGGGCACTTATAGTGAAGATTCCGAATCCTCTCTGGTAAACTTTGAAGGCGTTCTTCTCCAACTTCTCTCGTTCTCTCAATGAAGGCTTGCGTCTCACTTGGAAGGAGGTCATCTAAAGTCCAAAACACGTCATAGAAGACCAAATCTAGTACGGATTTGTCCTCGACCCTGAAAAACCCTTTGTCTCCCCATTTTGTTCCCCCCGAATTCATAAAAGTCAACGTATTCGGACTGCACTTGATAAGTACAACAGCATGGCCAGTTAATTGTGTTAGAGAAGAGTGGGTTCCTAAATCACTCGATCCCAAAATGCCTTTAGGTTTAACTGCAAAAAAATTGTTGAATTCCAACCATTCTTCCTTGTATAAAAAATAGGTGGCAACAACAGGACGTCGAGCATTAATCGCTCTTCTAGCTCCGCTTACATCAACTTCCTTATATTGAAGACGGTATTCTTGAATCCTGTCATCAAGAACTTCTTCAATATTTGCTCCATCCATGCCGTATGCATCCATCAGTTCTTGGCAAATGACCGGAAATTCTGGGACACCGCCTTCCCGACCCACGATCCTAGTCATCGCTAAGTGCATTACAGCAGCAACAGCATTGGCGTAGCATGTGCCCAAAATTTGCTGCTTAGGTGTGAAGCCTGACAGTTCTGAGTTAATGTACTGGTCCAGGGTTACCCGACTAAATATGTTTAGTAAAGCGTCGTTGGAATCGGCCATACTACGAACAAGACTAGTAAACTCGTCCATTATTTCAGTATCATTTGCCTGGATAAAAAGTCGGCTCTCACCCGATTCAGGTATCTCCCATCCATGATCCAAAAGTACAGACATTCCCTCATGTGTGTTTTCTATTGTGGAACTGAGCTCAAACATATGGCGTTGGGATTCATCCCAGTTTGAATCAGCTTTGTCAAGCAATCGCCGTCCTTGGGCAATATTTTGTGCAGTTAGTAAGCATGAGAGGACGATGACATTCATATCTCTAAGTTTAGGAATTAAAAGCGTTGGATCGCCATCAGTTGACCCTCCGTCAGAGAGCACAAACATAATTTTTTGCTCAGAATTCGATGAGTGAAAAATTTCGATCGCGGAGTTTAATGCCGCACGCATTGGAGTACCGCCATAAATAAAGGGTTCGATGAATTCGACAAGTTTGTTAAGTTCCGCAGCCGAAAAATCTACTTCTTCGGGAAGCGAAGATTTTCCCGCAGCCCTCTTGATTAAATCAATCGTAGCTTCGAAAGTTTTCAATTGTGGTTTTGCACGCGAAACTTCTGTTAATACATCTCTTGGTATACGACTAATTTCATATTTTGCTTTTTCAATGGCCTTGTGGACTTCAGCTCGAGTTTTCTCTTCTTCTACTTCGGGTGCAAGGAAGCCGAATGTTCGTTCCATCGGTCCAGCTAACCAAGTGTCATCTTTGCACGCGGGTGGTAGGCGCCTTATCATATCTCTTAACATTTCAATATTCTTTGAATAGAAATCGCAAATAAGTCGAGCTTCTACATCAGATACATAAGTGTCAATGTATTTCCATGCGTGCGGTGCTCCGTACTGAACTAACAATGCATTCAATTCGCCTTTAGCTTCTCGCAAATTTTGGTTGGTCTGACCAATTCTTTTAGCTTCGAATTTTTCCAATAAATGAAGGAGGTCAACCGTTTTATGATCCTTTAGCCCAAAACCCAACACAAATATGTGGTGATGTTGGTTACGAGCAACTTCACCTCTGGCTATATTGATAATCGCTCTGAATATTGACGTTACTCGAGTGACTTCATTATCTTCAGGTTTCTTATTCAATTTAAGGCTATTCTCCATCGAGCCCGACACATCGACAAGCACGCCTACTAGCATGATGAGCTAAACATGAAAAAATCCCGTATTATTATTTCATTCTCATACCAAATAACTGTTATTAAGTGACTATAAAATATAAAGACAGACGCAATCTTTCTAAATTTAATGGAGGAAATCATGCAATAGTATAGTGACGTAATCACAGTGGCAATAATGCCAACGCTAAGATAACTATTGTCAAACGAGGCCACACTTTTTGTGTGCAACACTAAACACTACGTAGGGATAATTTATAACAGTTTCTGTTCCGGTCTGATCAGAATAAACCTAATTTACATGTAACCAAGAAAAAACTTGTAATTTGAGCTCTTGGATTTAGTAAATATTGTAATTATGCAATCGGTCAGAGACACTCGATTGTCGCAGTAACAAATTGGATTGAATTTATTATTGAGTTGGTTGTAAAGCAGTATTGGGTGTTGCGACCTCCTCCGAATTGTTTCTTTCAAACAGAGTCATAATTATAAATAGAACTAAAGTGTCGCCAAAAATTATAATGAATTCTAACTGGATTAAAGGTCGACTAAGAAAGTTCAATTAGGTTTAATAATGCAGGAGTGAAACTACAATTGTTACCTGCAAGGTGGCACGTTTAGCCTATCGGTTTCTCTGAAGGATTTTTCGACGACTCGGCAGAAGTAATTTTGTATGTATTACGAATTCAGTCTATTCAGACCTCAAATCACCTGCTATTTTCGGTTGAACAGCACTAGCCTTGACTCCTACTTTGATACTGAAATTTCCTTCAAAATATTGATTCAACTTTATACCGTAATATTCCCGAGCAAATGCAGCTTGATACAGGTACATAAAACTTATCTGAGCTGAACTCCACAGTAATTATTAGCGAATCGGTATAATCACTTTTCACCTGACAGTTTCTCACACGAACTAACGTTAAGCTACCAAATTCCTCTTGAAAAACCTGCATGTGATAGAAACAAACTACAAAAAAACAAAACTATAAAAACAGTCCGCATTCTTAAGCCCCTGACTCGTAAAGGCGATAATTGGATTTATTATGTATATTTATTTTCGGTAGACCAGGTTGAGTGTTTACTTATTGCTGTGAGACAGATTTATTGGCAATAATAGGTAGATGTAATCATTTAATTAACAAGGTAAACTCGTGAGGTGAAGGTTGAGTTGAGTGGTCTGACATATACTAGGTGTTAGACTAACTAGTGCTGATAAAAAATTTGTTCTCACCATAATAAATAATTTTGATGTCTGTGATTGAAATTGTACAAAATGCAAAAGAAAGCCTATAGATTGTCCCCTTTATGGGAAGACGAAATGTTTAACTGGATTAATTGGTTAGTGAAAATTGAATGTAACTTGCTCTTTGCGGAAATGGTTTTAATATAGTGGCTAATATATTTTTTTGAAGAACCTCTATTTATTTGTGATATTGGGAACTATGGTTTTACGGAATTTCCAAAAAAAAATGAAAAGCGTTGACGACAAAATTAATTAAAAATAATATCCTTTTTCGTCATGAAATTGCAGGTCTGCTCAGCTGTTAAACTATATCCTGTCAGATAACACTTATCTTGTGTATAGTTTGTTGAATCTTAATTTTTTTTATCATTAAGGGTCGCTCGTCTATTTTGAATTTCCCGCAACATTTGTGGACGGAGTTCAGTAAGAATCCGTAGGATGGCGTATAACCTCTAATAGCGAACCTAACTAATGTTGCCAGATCATCGAGTGCAAGTTGCTTTGGATGAACCAGTGAGTGAATGGATGTGAATGCGCGGGATACGCAGATGCGCAGGAAATTATAGCCGAATACAAATGGTTCAATACGATTTGGCAACAATGTGAGGAATTTCTTGGTTGAGGACTCCTGCCAAATTACAAATAGCAATTGGATGCTTTTTCGTCCAAGCATTACTTCACTTATTTTCTTGTATAATTAATTATATATCGCCGAATCCACCAACCCTAACTGGATGATTTATGACTTTCTGGAATTGTATTGAACACGCGGAGATATTTCAGGTAGAAAATTTTTGAGATTCGGTTTTCAGAAATAATTATCACAACAATAATTTTTATTAATTTTATAATTAAGTTAATTGTAGGAAAATTAAATAATCTCTACCTAAAATAGTTCCGCCGGTTCACCACGTTTCAAAAAGTCATAATTCATCCAGGTCGATTAAATAGTTGTTCAGCTATTCAATTACGCGACCCCTTCTTAATGTATTGTATTGTTTAATAAGTTTTATCTAACATTAGGGAAAATTAATCAAAAGGAACCAAGTACGTTGTAGAACATTTATTCCATAGGCATTAGTAATTCAATTGTACTAAATTCCGAGAAAATCTAGGTTGCCAGGTAAAATGTGATTGAGAACATTTGGTCCTCGTTCAAGTGCTCTTACCTGCGTCATTCTAGTCAGTTAATATGAACTGTTGGCATAACTATCACCTGGTTCAAAAATTAAAATCAATTTAATGAAATGAAGGTGGTATGATCTTTTGTCCTTCCTGGGATAAAGCAATGGCATAGCGTTCTGTCAAAGCTCCATTATTGACTCGTGGGCATAAATTTCCCAATACAAAAATGTAAGCGACATGTAATGTCATGATTTGAACTATTTTATCAGTTAAATGCGTTTTTAAAAACATCAAGAAGAACAAATTGTAATTACCATTCGGATTGTTTTATTAGGATTGCTTCTCTAAAACTAATGTACAAAAGTATGTAGGTAAACAGTAAATTACTCATTCACAAATGTCTCTGCTTTGATAGCTCGAACAGCCTTCAGAGCATTTATCCTACCGTGTCCATATTTGTAATTAGGGAACTGGTTGTCTGGAACAGATTCACAAACTTGCCCGTCAAATACTAAGTTTTGATCGGATGATCTTTCCAAAATCCTTTTAATGTCTTCGAACGTTGCGTCTTCGTGCACAGATTTTAAGAGTGCAACAAGTCCAGCCACATGAGGGCATGCCATTGACGTTCCAGACATTTCAGCATACGATGTATCACTCAAATGCCCTGCTGAGCGAACATTTTCACCTGGAGCAGAAACCTGAGGTTTTTGATGTCCGTGGAAACTTGGACCACGACTACTGAACGTAGAAATAGCATCAAGTACAGTTGTTGATCCGACAGCAATGGTTCCTCCAGCGGAATCAGCGGGTGAACGACCGGTTTTGCAGGCGGAGCCACCATTTCCTTGAGAAAAAACTGGGATGATGTTTGCTACGTGCCAAGCCGCGATGACTTTGTCAAAGAAATCATTGGCGGATCCAGCTGACCATGAATTACTAACAGCATGTGGCACTAAATTACAATCTGGTTGTTGACCATCAAACGTATGGGGACAAGCCATGAACTCTCCACATTCAATGATGTCAGCGAAGCTTCCACCACCATAATCTTGGAGTCCCTTGCAAGAGATCCATTTAGCACCGGGTGCAACACCAATCCCATTGCTAGAATTTAAACAATTTAAGTATTAGCAATATAATTATAATTGCTACAATAAAAAAATACATATTGAAAAATTGTCTTACATTCCAGCGATCGTTCCAGTGACGTGTGTTCCATGGCCATGACCATCTGCTGGTGTTTGAGTTTTACTAAGAGGATCGTACCATGAGTGAGTACCACCACGATAACCATGGCGAATGGCTTCGTGTGTAGGTCTGGCTCCTGTGTCAATCACTCCAATCACAGCACCTTCTCCCTTCCCAGCAACAGCCCATGCTGCTTCGGCTTGAATTTTAGTGATACCCCATTCGGCCAATGTCCCAGAGTCTTCCACTGGATTGACGACGGAGACGGGGTCATCAAGGAAGACAACGCCATCTTCTTCAATACTTGACACTTCATCTCTGGATGCCAATGATTCGACCAACGATTGGTCAGCCCCTTGCACATAGATTTGATTCGTAATCCAAAGGGTTTTGACTTTGAGGGTAAAGTATAGGGGCGAGTCCAACATTTCTAGAACAGCTTGTTGGGACTCTGCTGCGTGGGCAACAAGGGCATTGTAAAGAGCAGTCGCTTTTTGACCTCGGTTGGCAAAAGTACCAATATTCACTTGATTTAAGATGGCGGACGTATCTTCACGCATGGACACCAAAATATTGACACGTGATTTCGACAGGAGTGAATTTCGGAGAGCTTGCGGGATTTTGTTGACAGATGGGGCTGCAAGACAACAACTTGTCAATGCGAGGAGACAAAGCCCCACGGAAATGACTGCCTTAGTCATAGTTAATATTTGAATGCGACTGGTTTGTTTAGTTGTAACAAATTTAATTTATTCTGAAAATTGTATTCGTAAATATGTTGTTCAAAATGTTTGAAAAACTTTGGAGTTTTTACTTGTTAATTTGAGTAAATATTTGAGTTGTACTTGGTTGTTGGGTTTGTAAAAATTGTATGATTTACTCTTGGCAAACACAGGCTTTATATATGAATTTATTTTGCATTTCTCGAACACAACCATACAGGGTTTCCCCAAAAACAAAAATAATGCGTATCAAAATTAGAGATACATGAATCGCACATTCGTTCAATAACCTGATCATGGAGTTAATTTCAAATCGGTCACCGGATGCTACGTTGACTGATGAGTGCACAGGTAGGGTTCATACATTTTGTTTGTCAGTATTTGTCCATCCAGAGAGCATCCAGCAAGTGATGACTGATGACTGCCACTGGTGACACTTGTGCTTTAGTTTGTTGACTTTCATTTTGTTATCTTTAACAGATGCATGATTTCATGAGTGTATAATGTGACGGTCATTGCCAATCAACGTTTCTAATTTTTGAGTTCAGAATTTACGCATCGTCATTAAGGCAGGCCTGAATATTTATGAACTCGATGAACTCTATAAAAATTGTCAACACCTAATGTAGCAAAAAAAATTATGTATTCTAATGGAACAATGAGAAAATAATGCGAGTTATAACTTAGATGTTGGTCGGAGTAGTCGGAAACACCTAACCAATAAATCCACAGGGAATCGGGTCGAAGAAACTCGTTTTATTTTGGATTAGGTATTGAATCCCTTGTGCTTGTTTGGATTGGTTTAGGTCTGCAGATCTCATAAAACTGAGTGGACATTTATGCCCGTAAAATTTTAAGGTTTATGTGTTCCTGAAAATAGAACGATTCAAATTTTCCGGAAAACACACATGAGTGTGAGTCACCCAACACGGCCATGCCCTGGAGAGTGAGAATAAGTCCTTATGTCATGATCCAAGCTGGAAGGCAAGTATTAATTATACAATGAACCATGTTTAAGAACAAATAAGCAAATTAGTACCCAACTTTTGCACGAAAATCACTGTATTAATGAAGAGACTCTCTCAAGTTGGAAGTTAACCTCTTGCGTAAGCGGGAGGGTGGGCTGCTAATCTGCAAATGAGCAAACACATGAAATAAAATGCCCAATCACATAGTCTGGAAAAAAAATGTACGGATTGAAAGTTTACCGGATAAGTCAGTGTGCTCGGTATTCGCATCTCCTACAATAACCTAGCTGTGACGTCACACGTCTGTGTATGTACAACGCTGTCCTGAAGATCTGATTGGTTGAGATGTCAAATGGGAAAAGTGCAGGAATCTCAGACTTTTAAAATGTTTATGTTGTCCGGAAGTTAATGCACACGAGATGGCGGTGGAAAGGGCTACCCGTTTAGTCGCCTATACCAAACTCAACACACGCACAAATAGGGCAAAAGGAAATTGCTCTAAGTTCGGTATTGTGATAAAAAATGTTTTTCTTGGGCGGAGGGGAGTCTAGGTTAGCGTATTCAACGCTAAAACACACGGGTTTACTAGTTATAAATATTTAATCTTTATTATGCTTGTTATTAAATATGTTTTTTGTCACTTTTATTAAGATTCATCTGTACATTTTTAATTAGTTTGTACTAGTCGTACGAATTCACGTTCGACAAGGTTGTATGAAACTTGACGAATGAAGAGTAACAACATGCATGCACACACATGAAATCATATTCTCTATTTAATTAGTTCATTCGTTATATCTCATTCATGGATCAATTTTTCCGGACTCTGGCTTATTTTTTTTTCCTTTTACTTAAGGTTGGTTACTTAAGGTATGAACATCTATATTATAGATACACACGGAAGAGAATTGATGAGACTCATTGATTAACCTCTATATATGTTCATCCCGGGGGAGCTATGGAGTTGATTACTTTGATTACTACAATAAATGCAAATTAACTCCAATCCAATCCAGGGTCAGTTAAACATGACCAAGACCAAAATTATTAAAGAGAGCCCAGTGCAGTGTGTTGTGCTGGGCTTATTTATCCCATCCACGAAATCCAAATCGCACATGCTTCACTTCTACCTACACATTGCATTAAGTCAGAAACGTACAAGGTGCAAATTATGTATGACCACAACTATTAAACCATGCGGGTGGAGTTAACTACTTAAAATGACC
>JAQIXO010001398.1:0-12577 GCA_034700305.1 Protaphorura armata
GGGAAGGAGCCCGGACCATGGTAGCTGTTTTCTCCCTGGCTCCTTCCCTGGTCCGTAAGGGTTACGTATATGGGGTAAAACTTCAAAAATTAGTATTTTGAGGTGTTTTCACTTCAACACGAAAATATTGTCACTCAGTGCACCAAAAAAAATATAGCGTGTCAAGGTACTGGGGGTCAGCTCGCGTCATTCCCTTGTTAGATTTTTGAAACTATGCCATATTTAAAACAAACTTCATTGCACTTTTTTTTGTGGACACCATGTACGTAAAGATGACAATGAAGACTCGGCTATTATTTTTAACCGTGATATTGAATTTTGAACATGCCTTTCCTTTATTGTCGAATCGTCACATAGTTTGGATTACAAATTTTAGTGAGAATAGAAGTGAATAGTTTTATTTTGTAAGATTTGGTTTGCATATTAATTTCATACTTTAATTACCAAGGAGTTGCACTTCTCCGTCGCGCAGATACAACTAAACAATTTTTCGCCTGTTCTTTTCCTGTCTTTGTCTTCTTTGAACTTAGATACGTCATTACAATTCGGCATAACTTCTGTTGGATTAGATGATTTCGGCTTAAATTCACAATATCTCCATGCCTCGGTGACAGTCTTGTTTGATTTCTGAATCCAGTAATTAATAGAACAATACGCATTGTGGGTTTTCTCTGATACTTGCTGGCTAGGATCTAGGAGTTGAGGATCAAAGCAATCTGTCAGGACCTCTTCTGTTGGTGAAACACATGCATCATCCCGCTCGTCGATGCGGAAACAATCGTAACATCTCAGACCTGTATGATATTAAACAAGCCCAGTCAGCCACCATTTAACGATCACTACAACGTAATTAAGATAATTCTAAAAATTATTGATTAAATGATTATGGTAAAAAAAAGCACTTATAAAATATTTTAACGATATTGAAATTTTGAGAATATCTTCTTCACTCACCATGTACTTGGGTGATCTGAAGAGTAAAGAAAGTAGCCAAGATTATGAGCATCTGCTTGACAAAAATATCGAACATTCCAATGTAGAAATTTGAATTGTATTTTGCTGCCGGAGTCTACGCGTACACTATTTATTTCATCACTATTCACATTTCCTCTGAGTTGATGTTGTTCAGAGTGGAGGCAAATTTGTGAATGAGGTCAAAAAAACATACTTATGGCCAATGACCACAGAGCATCAGAATCAACCGTGGTGTCTGTGTACCGTCTGTGTGCATTCAACTCGTCTTGACTACTAATTCACTTGATAATTGATTGGTGTCTCAGGACGAGTGCTTGAGCTATCATAATTGAACAACGCGGACGGGCAATATGTGCACGTGGTTAAAGTGAATATTCTTATTCAACTCAATCATAAGTTACCTTATATGTATTATAGTACCATATGATTTCAAAAAATAAGCGCAGATATGGGTTTCGTCACCGCTGAAAACAAGGAAGTGTTGTAAAAATCATAGACAATCTTTTCGTTTGTTTTTCAAACCCAAGGCAACAAATAAGCAAGCTTGCTTGCTAATTTCATTCTAGTATTAGAAGCAAGAAGTTTAAATTAAATATGTCAATTTCACTCATTTGTATTGGTAATTTTCAAAGATTTAAAAATTGGTAGGCACGACCAATGTAGAGGTTTTCGAAAATAGACCTGTTCTGGCTTTACCCGTCATGGCTTCTTATCTACTCAACATTGTTCATTCGTATATAGGTTGTCACATCGATTTTTCTGAGTGAATATTCGTTACCTCTGGCAGGCCTGATTATGATCGGAACACAAAGACTGTTTCATGGTCCAAACATTTCCTGGGACAAATGAAAAAATATGTCGTGTCTGGGTTCTGGAATACATCTATAATATAATATATTACTGTCTTTCGGATTCTCCCTGTACTTGTCACAGTTTATTTTTATTTTATCACGGTATAAACTACTACATGGACTGCATGGTAATGACAACAGAATAATATTTATATTCTCAGGAATATATTGGCATGAGTCATTTCCAAAACACTTTAAAGCCGGAAGAGCCAATATTGACGTTGTCGTCTGATCATAGTGTACGTTTAAATATACGTAGAAAACTACAAAATAATACGGATAACCTAAAATTTTTAAAAATAATCATAAACTGTTAATTGTAATTGCATTTTTTGATATCTCCGTCGAATCGATGAATATTTCTAAAGGGAAGAGTCAGTCCGTGCGGTCATTCAAGCCATGATAATAATTAGGATGATTCAACAATAAATTACAGAGAGTAGCAGGGGTATGGATGCCTTTATTACGAACCACGGTGTAAAACAATCTAGAAACTAAATTCAGTATTGAACCAGTCTATGGTATTTTCTTTACTTCTCAATAAAAGCAACACATTGACGCACAAATTAATTTTTAAATCATTTAGTTTTTATTTCTCAAATATATTGTTAATCCAATTCAAGCATACACTTCCTCACATTTCCTAACCTCCTCTGAATTTTCACAAATGCTCCAAATCTGCTCTGGGTCATTTTCATTGCACTTGACGGCATGGACTCCAGCCCCTTCCTTATGAGAATTGGCCACGACGCATGGACCCGCTGGAAATTTCTTCAACAAGTGTCTTGTGCCCTCTACTTGTACGAACTGCCAGTTTAGCGCGGGATCACGGGTGTCGCACTCCACAAGGTTGAGGTCAGAATTTTTAGTCTTCGTTTCTTCGGGCGTAAGGGTCTCGGAGCGGAGGCAGCCTGAGAGGAAATTTAGAATTTGTTAGCACAGAATAATTTAGCCTTTGGATTTTACAGGGTGGCGCAAAAGTGACACTTCTCTAATTTGTCTTGTGCAAACGTTAGAAAATAAAACATGACTTCTGTCCCACCCTGTACGTCATACTTACCCTCGATTGCTCCTGGAATCGGTTGAGTGGCCCATTTCATGAGATGTCCACCGCGGTTGGATTTGACGACGTGGAATACACCGGCGATCAGGGGCTCCTCCAGGTCACTGAATTTAAAGAGATTAATGTTTATTAATTAATTATTTTTAGTTAGAGTACAGGGTGTGACAAAAGTAACACTCAACGCTAATTTCTTACAACATGCAGAAAAAAATACTCTACTTACTAATTACACTTCTCGAGAAATAGCCTGAAATCATCGGACACAGTCAAACACTTCCCGGACTCGGCATGTTCCAGTAGACGACGATTCTTAGGGATGTGGTTCCGGGAGGGTTTAGGCAAGGAGTGGGCCAGGGCTAGGAAACCTAGCACTACGATCAGTGTTGACTTGTACATTTTGAAAGATTTTGATTTCGGACGCTCTAATTCGGACTGAACTCCTTAGCCCAGAAATTGGTCTGTTTTATAGGGCAGAGTGGACAGACACGTACGTTGAAGGAGAAATAAGTCAGGCATGTGTTGAGTTTATGTTATTCAGTTTATGTTTTATGTGTGGTGTATGGAGTAAAAGCGGTGTCGCGCTCTAATTGGGCCAAGTGAGCACAGGTGTGAACGATTATGAAGATTTTTTTGAGACTATGTAATTGAGTGGTTAATTAATTTGGGAGTTTGGTATGAGTCTCATGAGATTGCATGACCAAAATTAGATAATAAGTTTAGCATAACACTTGTCGGGATGACAATGCAGGGCAGTGCAGTGGAAAACAACAACTTGTTTAGTGAAAGGATGAGATTAATCTCATCACGCCGCGCCGTCACATACATACATACAACATACACATACAAAGTCTATGGAAAGGATGCAAGCCAGTTTCACGGTTCCACTCCTTAACTTGTATTTACAGGGTGGCCCAAAATACCGTGTAGAAAATCTGGTTATTTTTTTATTGTCATGCCAATCGCATTGATCGTACGGCGTACATGTACAGAAAATTTAAAAAAATACTTTCTCCAAGCACAAAAATCGTACATTTTTTAATAGCACTGACGTTCAACGTTACAACAGTCCTGGATAGACTACACACATAAATAAAATTCACACAGAGTTATGCCATACTGTACAAGGTGGAGCAAAAGTAGCAACTTTATTTACATAACGTGCATCCAACAGACATTTACGTTTCGCCCCACCTCGGACCCGGTACACATCACATCCCCCCACTAAAGCACCTTATCCCCACTTCCCCCATACTCTTCGGGAACGACATTCTCCGGCAATTCCTCCAACAACACGGGTTTCCACTTCGCCTCGTCAAAGTCAAACATTTTGACCTTGGACAACGTCCTGGCCGTCACGAACGGTTTGACCAGGTTGAAAATGTAGGAGAACACGCTGGGCGCTGTGGAATTTTTTATTTGATATTTTTTAGTTTCGGTTTTTAATTAAAAAATAGGAAATTGAAATAGTAAAATCACTCACTGTTCACGATATAAGCCGAGTGTAGGAGCTCAGGGTAGTAGGCCTCGAATTCCTTGAAAAAACGGAGGATGGCTTGGATGGCTAATTACAAATTAAATTAATGAGTAATTAAGTGAAATTACATCTACGAAATGTAAAAGAAAAATCTAGAAAACACTTACTCTCATAATGAGCCACCTTCCTAAAATTGAGCTCAGCCGAGTCCCCGATGACTACGAATTGGTCTGCCCCACACTTCAACCTCGCTCGCTCCACATTCTCCACCATTTCTTCCAAAATTTTGTATTGAAGTTTGTAACACTGGGATTTGAGTGGGGACTCCAGAAACCGACGGATTTCCCAGCGACCGAATGGGACCCAGACAACTGGACAAAATTTAAATTATTTTCCAGTTATGAATTAGAAAAAAATATAAAATCCGTTGGGACTACGGCATTTTTGTTCCACCCTGTAGAGTATTCTAATCTTACCTGGCCGCCCAGCACTGTCAACCCCAATGTACTTGTAAGACAAGTAGTCATAAACAGCTGCGTCGGGAATGTAGCTATGGAGTAATTTAAACTCTGGGTTTGTTTTCCTCCACACCATGTACTAAATAATTATATAGTTAATTGGTTAGTTGTAGATTAAAATGCTAAATTAAATGAAAGACTCACATTCCGGAGCATCTCTTCCGCTTTATCCACGTCCATGTCCCGGGCTGTGAAAATTCCATGAACACGAATTTATATAATTAAGATTCAAGAATTCATTTAAAAAATATGAAAAAAATATGCTATAAAATGTACTGACCCCTCAACCACCGGAGCAGAAAATGATCCTCGGGATTTTGGATCAAATCTTTAACATTTTGGCGGAACTGGAAAAATGGCATATTTTTAAACGCATGAAAAAATTACATAAATATGAAAAGAAAAATGGAGCTCACCAAACAGAGTTTGTTACACTCCTCCGGGGTCGTCGTCATTGCGTTGGTTTTCAGATTTTTCATCAAAAAAGACTAAAATGCATTTTAAATATATTTTGAAGTAAAATTGTGTGATTTTCTCAAACCAAAAAAATCCCAATGACAGACTCTGAAATCTGAAATACCCGTCAGCCCTATAAAAAAAGTTTCAATTAGTTCTGAATTTAAAACCAGATTTTTTGTGCAGTTTATGCTAAACTGAGTGTCCGCGAGTAACTGGCATTTTCCTGTAATTTTACTTGGTCGCTGAAAGTGGGCGCAATAAACCTCCGTGCTCTATTAATTAACGAGTCCGAATTGTGTGAAATGTGTCTTAAGAAGTTAAATTTGTGAATTGATTACGGAAGCAGGGCAAAAGCGGAACGACAAGAGTGTGGGGACGCACGGAACCTTGACCAGTGTTTACAGGGTGGGGCATAAGTAACATTTTACAAGGCATGTTGAAAAATCGAATGCAAAAAACTACTTGCATATTACGCATTGTAAAAAAAGTTTAATCCGGGCACACTCTGTATTTATTGTATTAGTTTCAAACGTATTAGTTAGGTATAGGTTTAACACACTTAATAATAGGAACAGGAAATGCAGTGCAGTGTGTGTGAGAAAGGAGCTACGTACGGCTAAGTAAATAAAATTACACTACATGCATGCCAAGTTCTTGGGCTTGGGAAATAATTATAATTACTCCTCTCAATGTTCTCAATAAAATAAAAAGTGAGAAGTATTTTGATGCCAAGGCCTGAGAGATAGGTCATTCTTCCATGCATTGACATGCAACCACTCCATGTGGTCACACAAACACACGTCTCAGTCAGTCAGAGTGTCTGTAGTACAGTACAGTACAGTACAGTATGGAATGCAATGCGCAATATACAATGTCCAAACCAAATAAAGATTCTTTCATATTTTCCAGAGATTAAACAGCAAAGTCCGTGTTCTAACAAGATTCCCTTCCAAGAATCCTAATTCGATGAATTTATATTGTATGTCAAAATTTAAAGGTTTCTGTGCATGACTTAATTTCAAAATAAATAAGTGTGTTCTGAATTCAGATTAAAATAAAATTAGATTTATTAATCATAATATAATGTTGAACAGACACATCGCGCGATTCACCCAGACCCAGACATAGTTCATGTTCATAACCCTCATCATTCTAAATAGGCAGTAGGCAGAGTGGCATAGTTTATGAGAGAAGAAAAAATTCGGTTAAAAACTCTAAAAACCATTCCCACAATATAACCAGTCAATGATTAACAGATACGGGGATTTAGAGCCAGAGTACTCGAGTACTTCCTTTGTCTGTGAAGTGAGTAAAAGACAGAGCGGTCGGTCGTTAAGCGGGTTCCCTCATCGGTAAAACAAGTTTTCCCATACATTAAGTACATAGTAAATCCGAGTTATCCGAGTGTAGTGTTATGGGAACTATAGATGTATTCAATGTTGAGTTCAACTCAGGTGTTGTGGATTTTATATGGTTTCATTGGCCAACAATGTTGTGAAAGTTGAGTCAGAATTCAGAATCAACGCAACGCTTGGCCTGGTCCAAACCTAAACAAAAGAGAAAAAAGCCCTCCAATCAATCCACTCAAATGGTAACATTTGAATGTACTAATTCAAACGGATATTTTTGTTTTGTAATTTTAGTACAAGGAACATATTTACATTAATACAATTGTAGGGGCAGATGAACGATTGTCCGGTTGTTGGTGAAAATAATCTACAAATCAAATCAAAAACACTCAACAGTTTATGATGGACAACAAACTAGGAATGGACGTACGAGTTAATGTTGTGAGACTGGACGATACGGAATGGAAAACAGGGTGAGATGAACTCAGAATTACATTACATACATACAGAAGTTAAGGTACATCATAAAATAAATAATTTGCTAAGATTTTTTCCCTTCATGTCGTCAGAATTATATTAGATTCTCAAAAAAAAATTATAGACAAAAAATACTCAAAATAATTTCATGAACTGCAGATGTTCGGTGGAAATCATTCTAACCTCGCAGCTGACACATTATAAATTTGTATTGGAAAAAATATCAAAGTATTTTTTCGAAAAAAAAAATTTAAGCCGCATGCACAGTGTATTTAGAAGTGTAGAAAGGGGTGGAGATTCTACATCATTAGACAATTTTTTTTTGCTGGAGAATATTAGTTTGGGCTGTTATAGTTTTTTAAAAAGAATTTAAAATATGCGAGTGTTACAAAATTCATTGATAGAAAAACTTCAATTTTATCCGAAAATCATTTAAGATGGAAAAATTGATCAAAATTGATATCTGAAACAATAAAAATAATTCCATACCACTTCCCAGGGATCGTCATCAGATTTACATGAATGCTCAGAATTGCATGTACAAATTTTTCTTGTCCCTTAAGCTAGGCAAGCTCTGACCACGAATGAATCAAAAAACAGAAGAAAAAACATTAAACTTTTACGGTTACCTCATAGAAATTTATTGGATCTACCGTTAATCATTTAAGAACAAATTATTTTTCAATGTTGATCCATTAACTTATATGTTTTAATACTAATCACGGCACGGGCCATCCCGCCATCCCACACGGGTATCATAGAAATAATATATGTGTTGGTTCTGGTATACGTGCAACGACTCTACCTTGTTAGAAAAATTCAGTTGCTCCGGTTGCAAGAAGTGAACGAGTAAACTAATTATCACACATAAACAAGTGACTTGAAACTTTTTGATAAATCACAAATTATTAATTACAAATCATTGCAATTTCTTTGTGCAGGAGAAACCATAATATGTATGACCGTGTAATGAAGGACGAAGCTAAAGAAAATGGAATTTCTGTACTCACAAAATCAACAGGAACAAATGGCAATGGAAAGTACAAAAATAAGATAATCCAAAGCACAGTTAAACATAAATGTGAAATATGTGGGAAGTGTTTTCGAGATAAACAAGCGTTAAAAGTTCATTTGGGTGTTCACAATAAAAAATATGCTTGTTCACATTGTCCAAAGAAGTTTGCAGAGAAACGGGAGTTTGATGATCACTTTCGGCTTCACACTGGAGAGAAGCCTTACAAATGTAAAGTATGTAAAGAGGGATTTAGAGATCGCAAACGATTAACCTATCATGAGAAGTTCCATTTCCCATTAGAACGAACACACAAGTGTGACTACTGTGAGAAAACTTTTTTCAACCAAACGGCACTCAGAATACACATACGAATTCACACGGAAGAAAAGAAATTTGAATGCGAGGTTTGCCAGAAACGTTTTTTGATGAATTACAATTTACGTGAACACATGAAAATCCACACTGTCCAAGAAAAACCCTGGGTTTGTGAGTATTGTCAGAAAGCATTTACAAAGCCATACAAGCTCATATCTCATATTCGGTCTCATACAATGGAGAAACCCTACATGTGCACGATTTGTCCTAAACGCTTTTTATACAAAGGAGATCTAGATCAACATTTAAGAAGACACATTGGAGATAAACGCGATCAGTGTCATATTTGTGAAAAACGATTCGTTGAAGCATATGAGTTAAGGTCTCATTTAAAAACACACACGACAGATCAGCAAGCCCAGTTTAAGTGTGATATTTGTGAAAAAAACTTAAAATCTGTAAAATCATTGCGGGAGCACTCCAAAATACACACTGGAGAGAAATCTTATCAATGTCAATTCTGTATGAAGAATTTTCGTCATGCCAGTGGTTTAATATCCCATCAAATAATTCACACTGGGGAAAAACCTTACAAATGTTCTACTTGCAACAAATCCTTTGCTCAGTCAAGTGGTCTGCGAAATCACATGCTCAGGCATTCTGATGAAAAACCTTTTCCATGTAAAATATGTTCAAAATCCTTCAAGTCTCTTTCCGACTTAAAATCCCATAGTTCTAGACACAACGACCAACGAAATTTCAAGTGCGAGTTTTGTGAGAAATATTTCAAGGGTAGGGCTGACGTTAGAACACATACAAAAACTCATATTCCTGAGAAACCTTTCAAATGTGAAATGTGCTCCAAATGTTTTGGCACTCAAACTGCATTGACTAATCACATCCGAAGACATGCTGGAGAAAAGATCTACAAATGTGACTCTTGCGAGAAGTCCTTCGTGGACATGTCAAATTTGCATAGACACAAGAAAACTCACACAAGAGAAAATCCACAGGTGTGTAAAGTGTGTGACATGAAATTTCCCTTTCCATACAAATTGAAGGAACACATGATAACTCATACGGGTGAAAAAAATCACAAGTGCCCTTTGTGTGAGAAAGTGTTTGGGCATTACTCTACTTTAAAAATTCATATTCGTACACACACGGGAGAGAAGCCGTACTATTGTGAATTTTGTGAGGAGAAGTTTCACACTGCAGCCCGGTTATTAAATCACAAGCGTATTCATACAGGGGAAATAAAGAAAAGCGTGTATTACAAATGTCCATTTTGTAGTAAGGAGTTTCCAGGTACAAATAATTTAAGGGTTCACGTCAGAACTCACACGGGAGAGAAACCTGTCAAATGTAAAGTTTGTAGTCAGAGATTCAAATCAACAGGAGGATTAAAATATCATACACTTCACACATGTACAATTGTGAATCATATTGATTAATTTATGACTGAATTATCTTTTTCCAATGAGAAATAATATTGAAGAGTGGAGAATCAGCCAATATTGTATTTGTTGTGCACATAAATAATTATTTTAAACAATGTGTATGAAAAAGTAACACACGATTATGAATAAACAGTTGTATTTTGTCATGTTTTGTAATCTTGTAGAATTAGTCCATCTTGAGACTTCTTCTGCCGAGGGTTCTTTACATTTATTCTGGTTCCAAGAACCCTCATTATTAGCAGGTCCATGGGCTGAGTAAAAGAAAAGTCAAGTATACTTAAGAGGGAAGGTTACGTCCTGGTAATGACCAAACCGGCTCAAAAGTCGTTCAAAACTCACAACACCTATACTGTTCAACATACTTTCATCCCCGGTCCCACAACTTTAACTTTCGAATTTTCATGAATTTTTGAAAATTTATTTTCGAAATTTTGAAACTTGAAATTTTTACGGGTTGTAGCCCGTGCTGATTTCTGGAAAATTCGTTTCAAGCCCAATGCATTGTGTGTATAGTGAAATAAATTTTTCAAAAAGTTTTCTTTTTTGAAACTTTTCAAAATATTTTGAAGATGTACAAAATACCTTAAAACATGAATTGCTATTGGAATTTTTGGTCAAAAAAATTATTCCTGGGCTCCAGCTCGGGAGTAATTCTGACTTCCATATACACACATGGCATTGTGCTTGAAATGAATTTTCCAGAAATCAGCATGGGCTACAACCCGTAAAAATTTCAAGTTTACAGGAGCCCCCTTTGAGAAATTTCAAAATTTCGAAAATAAATTTTCAAAAATTCATGAAAATTCGAAAGTTGAGTTGTGGGACCGGGGATGAAAGTATGTTGACAGTGTTGTGAGTTTTGAACAACTTTTGAGCCGGTTTGGTCATTACCAGGACGTAACCTTCCCTCTTTAGTAAAGCAGAGCGTAGCGTAGTCTGCGTAGTGTTATGAGGAGAGCAGGTGTGTTCAATGTTGAGAAGTTGAGTTGGACAGGTGTATTTTGGGTTTTATAGTGTAGTTGGTAAATGCAGGCAAAGTATTCCTTAAGAAAAACAATGTAGCGAAGAGAAAAAACAAGGCTTAGCCTGGCCCATACACATTAAATAGCACAATACAAAACAACAACCCTCTACGCATATAATTTTCATTCATATGGATCTATCTTTCAAAATACGGTGGAAATTTAGTTTTATTGTGGAAGTTTTAGGTAGCTGACTACACGATCCAATTAGTTGTCCAGTTGTTGGTGGAGATAATTCAAAATTCAGAAACACTGAACACTTCACGATGGACAAGAAATTAGAAATGGATGTACGAGTACATGTTTCGAGACTGGACGATGCGAAACGGAGTCAAGGGTGAGATACGATCAGATACAATTATACGATAGCACAAGTTAATATTTATTGAGTTTATGGAAGTACTAATTTGTATTCATTGTGACTGCCACTCTAGTTGCAATGCTCAAAAATATTTGCACAGATAAATTCAGTTTTATTTTCTTGTACTGTGAAGGTTTGCCGCAATATTTTTGTTTGTCCGAGGTCACTGTCCAATGAAAATGTCCAAAAATGGGATTATTACAAAATTCGGAATACCAATTCTAAACTTTTAATAATTAACCAAAAAATTGTAAGATCCAAGAAGCAAAGAGCGCTCAAAATTTCCTTCACAACTAAAAGGGCAAAAGGAAGTTAAGGCACTATTTCGTAATAATTAAATGGATCTACTATATTTTGGTAAAAAAAAACTGTGTTACCAAGTTAAGAGAATCAATTTGCCTACCTTCGTGTTTTCATGCTTAGGAATATCACACTAATTAGTTTGACACATAAATTCTGACTCTTTGAAAATTACTAATTTAAATTCTTTGCAGGAGAAATTACATGAATGATCGCACAACTGATGACGAAGCTCAAAAACATGGAATACAGAACCTAGATGAGCAATCACAATTTAAATGCGATACTTGTGAGAAATCCTTCAAATGTGGAAGTACTTTGCGTCATCACATACGAGTACACACGGGAGAAAGACCTTATAATTGTCAATTCTGCCCAAAAACCTTTCGGCACACAAGTAATTTAAAAGACCATCAAACAATTCACACTGGAGAAAAGGCGTTCGAATGTTCCACTTGTAGTAAATCATTTGCTCTATCTAATGGACTGAAAAGCCACATGCTGGTTCATACAGAAGGAAAACCCTTTGGATGTAAAACATGTTCAAAATCTTTCAAGTCTCTTTCCCGTCTGAGAGCTCATAGTTCTAGACACACTGAGGACCGGCATTTCAAGTGTGAGTTTTGTGAGAAAGATTTCAAGAGTTTGTATCATCTTAGAACCCATACACAAACTCATATTCCTGAAACATCTTACAAATGTGCAACATGCTCCAAATGTTTTAAAACTCAAACCTTCTTGAACGGTCACACCAATAGGCACACTGGAGAAAAAATTTACAAATGTGAGTCGTGTGATAAGTCCTTCGTGGACAATACAAATTTTCATAGACACAAAAAAATCCATACTGGAGAGAAAACGCACAAATACTTTCTGTCTTGAAACTATTAATCACTAATAATTACTAATTTTAAAACTTCTTTGTGCAGGAGAAATTG
>JAQIXO010001399.1:0-12575 GCA_034700305.1 Protaphorura armata
TCCATGATTGAAGCCAGGATTGGAATATCCATGACCACACTCCTCACACTCACCGCCATGTTTTCTTCTGTTCGGTATGTCATTCTAATTGAAATTAATTAGATTAATCAATTAATTTTTCATTAATTTATTCAAAGTTCACCAGCAGTGAGTTACGTTCGTTACATTGATTTTTGGATGACCGGATGCATCATCTTTGTTTTCCTCGTCCTTCTGGAATTCTCCGTATTATGCTGGTACTCAAAAGATGCAATTTTTTTAAACTTCGCAAAAAATAATTAATCCAATATTTTGTGTATTTTTAGCCTTAAACATTTGGAGAAAAAAGCCGAACCCGGTGAAAACGTGAATGAAGACAATGATGGAAAGGCCTCGAAATTTTCAAGTCATGGAGACCTAGAAGTCAAAGTTATCGAGATTAAGCGAATAATAGTGACTCGGAAAGCTCTCACTGACGCTGTGCACATCATTGCTGAATTTGTGGACAATCATGCCTTTCTAATATTTTCATCAATTTTCTTCTTTCTTGTACTCGTTTACTGGGTCGTACTTTTGTTCCTTTCAAATTACCTTCACTGGGACGTAAACAAGACCATTAATTGGGGAAAAATTGTGTGTAAATACAAGTCAAATTTGACAGAGAGTTGTGGTGGTTGACATTTCAAAAATAAAAAATATTAAATCCACTTTTATTTGAACGTTTTAAAATATCATAATACTTTTTGTTTGTTTAATCTGACTGGAGTGTGGAAAGTTTGGATATTCTGTTCCAAAATTCAATCACATTGCTGCGAGAACTTCGACTAGAGAGAAATACAAGTCAAAGCATATCCATGGAAACGTACGGAAAGTTGAAGTTTGTTTGTAAAACTCATCAGTCATGAGAGATGGAATTCGTCCGACTGACCATGATCCTATAGAGTTGGCCAAATCCACAGATAAGTCCTTTATTCTTGAGAAACATGAAGCTGGTCCTTCCAGAACACAAAAAGAAAATGTATTGAGGGGTGGAGGAACATTGGATTACCAAATTTGGCAATATTTCATAAGAGAGTTGACCAAGATCAGGGTTCACCAACTAGGCCACCTGCCCCACTACAACTCAATTCGACCAATCGTATTGACATTTCAACATTGACACAAAATCCTAACAAAGTCCTTCATGGAAAATATTTTCTGTGCCGTACAATTGTTCCATCCTACAGATTCTGTGCCATCGAAACAATTGTAGAAGATCCAAAAGGTCAATAAGGAATTCGTCTTTCCCTCTATAATTATCCTTCACTGGACAAATATTGTTACGAGGAACTTCTTGAGGAATTACCCGTCGGTCAAATCTTGGCTATCAAAAATCCCCGGGTCAAATCCAAGGATTCTTGGATCAAGGACCACAATGGTAAATTTTATCTTAAATGTGACAAGACCGAAAATGTCGCCTTCATTTCGGGGTATGAGAAAGCCATTCAAACTTACGCTTAGACATTTTGTCGAATCGTGCGGCATCGTATTTAAAGTTCGACTGCTTCCAGTCTGCACTTGAAGACGTGGATAAATTGTTGGAAATTGACCCAACTCACTTCAAAGGATTGTATCGGAAAGGAAAGGCTCTCTTGGGTTTGCAACGTTTTCAAGAAGCCGTTCAGTTTTCGGAACAGTCATCAAATTTGGAAAGTTTGAACTCAGAAAATCAGAAATTGTTTATGGAATTATTGATGGTGGTTCAAAATGTTAATGTTAATGGGAGTCGGCGGCGGCGAGGACTCAAGACATTCAAGCTGGACAACTGATTTCAGCAACCAAAGCATTCCAAATTGTTTTCCCCGTGCAAGAGGTCAGTCCGTGTCCAGACATAGATTTGGTGGGCCAAAAACTTGTGGAATGAATTGTTCAGAAATTAACATTGCAACCGAAACTTTGTCATACTTTTTACCAATTGTATGCTGGACCAGATTTTCCAATTTTTGACCACGAAAAATATGTATGTCTAGGGATTGAAATATTGTTTCGATGCATTCGGCACAAGTCGCAATTACATCAATCCAATCAATATAATGAGCTGAGTCTGTAAACCGAGATAAAATGGGTGGAGAAAATTCGGCCATCAAAATAGTTGTTCATCCCAGAAAGGTTTCCACGTGTAGAGTCCAAGGTCTTTCTAAAGTTAATTTTAATAATTCATGAAACTACTTCGTTTCATTTCACCATATTTACGGTTAGAGAATATTCGTATATAGGAATTTAGAATTGGATTTATAAAGTGTTCCGTCGAAACACCACTTGAATGATTAAGCAAGAAACAGTCATGGGTGTTCCAGAACAGTCGTACAAGTCCGTCCCTACAATTTTATTCTACCTTCTGGTCAATTTCTAATATTAACATATTTGTAATCTTGTGTGTGTGGACCCACCAAGCCACCCGTGCAGAAAAGCAAGAAAATCCAAAAACGTTATGTGCACGCCATAACACACCCTCACACACTTAAATACAAAATATCTCATCTAAACCTTTCCCGACGCCAAGGTACCTACAACAGCGGCAACGTTCCCTCGCTGAATAGTAATACTTAATCTCTGTATAAGAAACTGTGTAGCTCGCACTTCACCAGTTACTGTAGAAACACGACGCCCAAACGAACGCACAAGACTAAGGCCTTCCTTCGCCCAAACTCCAGACGTTTCCACAGCAATTGGAAAAAAGAGAAAACGTCCCTGAAGGAGGTCAATTTCTTAGCTTGCCGAGTGGGATTCAGAAAAATAATTTGGATCACCCTGTAGACTCGATTGGATTAGGTATGCACGTACAGAATCAATCTTCTTTATTTGCAATTGACAAACAGGACATCCAATTCAGACAATCACGAAAGGGATTTTTCGATTTCGGAAAAGTTCGAGTAGAATATCCAATGGGATTGGGACGTGTGTCGTTCGTGTCAAATCTACACAAATGAAGTACGGATTGCAAAGGCATGAAACTCTCATCGGACAGTTCGTGAGTGTAATTTACTCAGTTCTGGTTCTCTCTCTCTCTCTCTCTCTCTCTTGTCGCTCTCTAATTTGTTAGTCGAAAGTACAGTTTCACGAGGAAAGAAAAATATATACTCAGTTTCACAAATCCAATATTTTCACCATCAAAATGAGGATGTTAATTTTACTCATTACATTGTTTATGTTTCTGACTGTCCCCCCAGTTCTAATTTACGCCAACGATAACCCATCCCAAATTACAATAGACAATTTATGGAAATGGGTTCATGAATTTACGGATTGCTACACATTTGTTTATTCTGAGAAGAACTTAAACAGAATCCACCATGACACGTTTCAGTCATTGCAAGACCCAATTGTTCTCCAAGATATCAACACCTATTACACAGTTTTACCAGTTCTGTTCAAAATGAAGTGTGTAGTTCAATTGAACTTGCTTCCAGGAACAGATGAAGAGTTTAATTACTACAACGTCAGTTCTAAATTCTCCAGTCCTACTTACCATTGGAATGAAGGTTACCTAGAGTCCTGTGACAATATACCTACTTACATTGTATTCTTCGCGAGTAATGTGGGATCTTGGTCAGATGATCTCATATATAAAAAATGGTCAGCAGCTTGGATTTCAAATCAATGGGCATTGTACATTCAACATTTAAAGATTGATAAAATTGACACATTCAATTTCCACGCCAAATTGAATGAAGTGTCACTTATTACTCATGAGTGTCAGTACAAAGTTTCAAGATTAGCCCTTGTGAATGGGTGTGTGGAGTCCAAGTTAGGGACTGGAAATTGTCGACAACTCATGGAGAACACGTCTAACATACTCACGAACCATGGAAAACGGTATTTTGAAGTTGAGACGGTTACGAAATTGAATACTTGTAAAGATTTGGATTCAATACAATTCAAATCAAATTTGGCGAATGATTCTCCGAAACATCGGATTCTATTCTCCAACCCATTTGATCCACCAACCGATTCCTCACTTATTGAAATTGTGACGCACTTAGCCATGGAAGAGATTGAATATTTCATCGCAATTAAAAGAGAAACAGAGACTCACATTCCTTCAGGTTGGGTTCAGAAATACAATACCAATGATGACTATCGTAGAACTCCAACACACTTGATTCTAACAAAACAAAATCATTTCAAATTTGCAACTTGTGTTGGTCTTAAGAAACACATTGACTTCACAGTGTATATGGAACCATTCACAACAGCATGTTGGATAACAACAGCCTCTTTCTCTATCCTCATAGCGGTCGTGATTACAGTTGTGTACAAAATAACCAACCCGTGCAATCCGGTTCCGAATCGGATCGACAACAAGGAAATTAAGTACGAGAGACTACATACAGTGTTCATTAGAACACTCACGGCCACTGTGTCTACGTTGGTAGAAATTGGAACAAACGAGAATGTTGAAACACTTGCTGGACACAACAAAAGTTTTTTAAACTTTGTAAAGCCTGTGCTTGCACTCTGGGCACTTGTGGCTATAGTGCTGACCAATGCATATCTTGGGATTGTGAGGACAACGTCTCTACTCCCTCAATCTGGAAAATTGGCAGAGTTGAACGAGACGGACGGATTTATAATCTATGGCAGTACGGGATTTATGGAGAGGTTATGGGACGAATGGATTAAACTCCGATTTTCCGACACACAATATGGAGTTTTACTCACTCAAGCCCTGTACGGATGCCTTTGCATCAATAACTCTGGGACAGAGAAACAATCATTTTTTGTTCCACAAGTATATTCTGTATTTGAAGATTGTCCATGCCCTCTGAACTCTGAAGCAATGCACACCAAATATGGAAGAGCTGGTGATTGGATGAGATGGTATCTTACGCAACCAATGCCGGAACGTGTCAAAAACCTTAAAGGAGTACCTCAGAGTGATTTAGCCGGTCTAAAAAGCACAGTCTTGTGTGGTCCTCAGCGTTATTATATATATGACGCCAAATACTTCTTGGACATGTTCATCCAAGAGACATCTACTTGCACAAGGAATGGGTACATCGGAACAGAGTCAGAGTTGAATACTTTTCTGACATATGCAAGTGTATACCATAATAAAAGAGGAGAAGAATTTATCAGTCTAAAAGTAGGAGGCCAAAAAATATTCTCAGAATTTGTGGGATACAGTTTTACAGACTGGGGAGCGAATATTCTCTACAACAGAATGCAGTTGTTAATACAATCAGGGATTCTGAACTTATGGGAAGTGTGGTATGAAATAACGAAGGAGAAGGATACACGAAAGAAATTAGGGTTTCGGCTGAGCACTACTACAAACTCAGCACAAATCACAGTTGCGAATGAACCCAAAGCCCTAACCATGGAGTCAAATATAATAACAACATTCATTATTCTTGTCACAGGGTTAACATTCTGTTCGGCGCTTTTTCTGATAGAAATTGCTCCGATCATTATGTATTGGATAAAACTAACAATCGTCACAATATATAAGGGACTTCCTGCATTTATTGTATTTATTAGAACTGCCCCTCGTAAATGTATATTTGCATTCAGAACTGCCCCTCTTAGATGTAAATTAGCCAGCCGTAAAGTTAGAACAAGAATATGTTCGTACTACGGAACCTGCAAACAATGAAAAGTAAAGAGCCTAATCTTTTAGCTCTAAAATTTTGTGTCACAAATAACTTTCACTGTATAATTCTGCATCTACATGTATTATTTGTAATAAAGTGTCCTCTGTTTATTCTTGCTTCATGTGGCTGGCATCAAAGTTTTTGAATACAGCGTAATTCGTCTACCATCATGGATGCGGTGGGTGGAATTAGACTCCCTCAATCTCTATTCGTTTGATTCATGGCGATGGCATGCCCGGAGACCATAAAAATATGTCGGTTCTGGCTACTGCGTGGTATGCATGAGTTGGAACTCTCGCTTGTTAGTCGGAGGACCCCTTAATTGTATGAAATAACGGAAATATATATAGAAATTACTTCTACAGGTTGGGGGTACTAGTCCTGTGATTCCAGCGAAATATTTCTCATTATATAATCATCGTCTGAAACGTCCAAGGGTAAAATTCTATTTCGCTGTTTTAATAATAATTCTTTACTTTAAGGGATATACCCTTGGGGTAAAATGGGGCCTCGTTATTTTCAGATTTTTTTAAAAAAAATCTAATCTAGCATCCCTAATTGCATACAACACTTATGGTATACACTAATTGACAACTAATACGCTAATTAAGGCTCTGGTTTATTCGGAGGGGGTTAAAATGGGGCCCGCGTATTTTCGGTTTTATCAAAAATAATCAAATCTAGCATGACTACTTGCATACAATACCTATGGTATACATTAATTGACATCTAATACGCTAATTAAGGCTCTGGTTTATCCGGAGGGGTCAAAATGGGGCCCGGGTATTTTCGGTATCAAAAATAATCAAATCTAGCATGGCTACTTGCATACAATACCCATGGTATACAATAATTGACATCTAATACGTTAATTAAGGCTCTGGTTTATTCGGAGGGGTCAAAATGGGGCCCGGGTATTTTCGGTATCAAAAATAATCAAATCTAGCATGGCTACTTGCATACAATACCCATGGTATACACTAATTGACATCTAATACGCTAATTAAGGCTCTGGTTTATTCGGAGGAGGTCAAAACGGGGCCCGGGTATTTTCGGTTTTATCAAAAATAATTACCCGGCTCTGATTATGACCCCCTCCAAATCTTCCAATGTCTGAATTGGTACATTAGGTGTTAACTACTATATACCGTAGCTATCGTATGCGTATTGTAGTGCTAGAATACAATAATTTCTAAAAGAACCGAAAATACCCGGCTCTGATTATGGCCCCCTCCGAATATTCCAATGTCTTAATTGGTACATTAGGTGTTAATTACTATATACCGTAATTATAGTATACGTATTGTACTGCTAGAATACAATAATTTTTAAAAAACCGAAAATACCCGGCTCTAATTTTAACCCCCTCTGAATATGCCTTAAGCGTTAATAGCTAATAGTGTAATAGGTACTGTTAATGTATTGTTGGTTAATTATGCACACTTGCACATGATTTTGTTAATTAAAGTTGAAAAATCCGAATTTCGCAGAGTGTTTACCCCCCAGGAATGTACTATTTATTTAAAATCATGAATTTAGGAATTTGGTTTAGACCTTAACATTAAAATCGAGAAATACAATTTTGCTATATAGACAGCAATGTACTATTACCATTGGACGTTTCAGACGATGTATATAATACGCTGGCCATAATTATTAAAAGTATTGACAATTTCTGTACCTAACGTTCTTCATTACTACAATATATTCGGAATCACATTGTTCTCTACTATTTATCTTGTAAGCATTGTCGTTTTGTCAGTGGCCTAACGATAGGTTTCAAATTATGGACCAAGCTGAAATATTGTATTAACAGTAGTACACCCGCTCTAACCATTTGACATGGTCAAACTCGTTATAAATATAATCTCGGGTACTATCTATTTTTTAATTATAAAATAATGACGTACGATCTACCTTCAAATTTCTGTACTTCTTAAACTTTGTAGCAACAAGAGAGAGTAGTCAAGTAAACACCAATCACGATCGAGATGTCCACTGACAGTGTCCAGGCAGAAAAACCTTCAAACTCACGAAATAATTTCTCGATTTGTAGGATAACGTCATTTGGAAATAAGTTACTTTGTTCCACGTAAGATTTCTAAACTACGCCATCTTTAATTTTCAAACATTACGCGCTATACTGTAGAGAGGTGGACGTAGACGGCAAGGGGTGGATTGGTCAAGAACTAAATGGTTCCATTTCAGGGATGGGAATGCAATTAATTATGAATGAAGCAGATATTTCAATCACATTGAAATCCCTTACATACCTTCATCCGACTTTCAGGAAAAGTATGGGAATACAATTAAATGAAGGACATTTGAATCTATGATACCTAACAAATGCTATTTTGAATTTTATACTCACGCAAACAGGTTTTACGTTTATTTTAAACAATTGCCATCTAGTGCAATCCGTGACATTTATTTCCAACCATTCCATGTATTTGGATTCTCATATTTGTGGTCCTCCATTGTTCTTACTGGGTCAATCAAAAATTTAGTACCGAGTTAGCAGAAGGTCATATCATGAGTGGTGACTTACTGTGCTCTCTTGGCACAATTTGTCAACAAGGTCAAGAATATTTTTATAGTTATTATATATATTATTATAGTTCAACAGACAATTTTAATTTTAATTAGTAAATATATGGCCCACAACACGTATTAATTTATTGTGTTTAGGTTGGCACATATGTGCGGAAACGATGTCAGGAAAAATCATCATCTTGACAGCCCTCTACACGTCCATCATACTCTATATTGGATATTCAACCTCGTTAGTGTCCATTCTGTCCAATCATGAAGTTCTCATCAATTCCTTCAAATGAATCAATTATAATACTCTACATCTGCATAGAGCGTAAAATTATAAATTATAATTTTATGCTGTAGTTTTAGTCTGTACCAGCAACACAAGAAGGTGATGCAATCAATGCGATGACGTAACATTTGATGGTGAGTATTAGTAATACTCACCATCAAAGTGTGAGAGAGCAAAGGGTGCCCGTAACCAGATTTAGTAAAATACTAATGCCAGTGCCATCGGCATCCCACGTGTGTCTGTTTCTGATCAAATTGAGGATGGCAACCATTTTTGTAATGGACATTATTGTCAAAACAAAAATCCATTTAATCTCATTTTTTTAACTTGAACGACTCTATTGTTACGTTGACGACTCTATTGTCATCCCAACGAAATGGAAAAACTCCAAGAGTTTTCGCAAAATTTATCACAAATTTAGAAACACAAATTTGGGAATCAAATTCCATTTATTGTGAACAAAAGTTTCCTTTTTTAGTGTACGACCTGTCACACAAATTTAATACTGACTTTGTGTCACAAAGATATACCAGAGTTCTCCGTGTCACGATCATTACATTTGCTAGACCTTAAATAATTTAGAAGCACTACATTTTCTCTTTTTCACCAATTCCAAAAAGTATATATTTTTAAAGTGTTTAGGTCCTCGTGTACAATATTCGGCGTTTGGGAATAATTGGACCATTTGTCTTTGGAAAATTCATCAGTCATGAGAGAAGGAATTCGTCCGAGTAACCATGATCCTATGAAGTTGGCAAATCCACAGACAAGTACTTCATTCTTGAGAAACATGAAACTGTCCTTGAGGATCAGAAGAAGAAAATGAATTCCGTGGCTGAGGGAGATTGGATTGCCACATTTGGCAATATTTCATTGAAGAGAGCTGACCCGGACCAGGGTTCACCAACTGGACCTCCTGTCCCACTACAACTCATTCCGACCAATCGTGTTGACATTTCAACATTGACACAAAATCCTAACATTATGTCCTTGATGGAAAATATTTTTTGTGCCGTACAATTGCTCCATCCTACAGATTATGTGCCATCGAAACAATCGTGGAAGATCCGAACGGTCAACAAGGAGTTCGTGTTTTCCTCTACAATTATTCAACTCTGGACAAATGTAGTTACGATGGTCTTCTTGAGGAATTACCCGTCGGTCAAATCTTGGCTATCAAAAATCCCTGGTTCAAATCCAAGGATTCATGGATCAAGGACCAAAATGGTAAATTTTATCTTAAATGTGACAATCCTAAAGATGTCGTCTTCATTTCCGGACGAATAGCCCTAGAATTATTCCCAGGGGTCAAATGGGAAGGTCAAATTCCAGAAAAACGGCAAAAATTTATTCGGTCTACTCCGAAAACATTAATTGAATGGAAAAATCAAGGAAATAAAGAATTTATACTTCAAAAGTATGAAAAAGCTATTCAAACCTACACTAAACGGTTGAATTTATGGCGCTGGGGCGATCAAATTAAGTGTGACATGTTGTCAAATCGTGCGGCATCGTATTTAAAATTCGATTGCTTCCGAACTGCACTAGAAGACCTGGATAAATTATTGGAAAATGACCCAACTCACTTCAAAGGATTGTACCGGAAATAAAAAGCTCTCTTGGGTTTGCAACGTTTTCAAGAAACCGTTCAGTTTTTGGAGCAGTCATAAAATTTATCAAATTTGGACTCAGAAAATCAAAAAATTGTTTATGGAATTATTGAAGGTGGTCGAAAATGGCCCCAAACAACAAAAGACTGGAGAATTTGACATGTTCAAATTTAACAAGGCCGGATATCTTCGTCACAATGACTATGCAGATTTTGTGGGTCCAGTCAAGGTTCATTATTGTGGTGAGAATCGGCGTCGTCGGCGTGGACTCATTGCAACTCAAGACATTCAAGCTGGACAATTGATTTCAGCCCACAAAGCATTCCAAATTGTTTTCCCGGTACAAGAACTCAGCCCGTGTCCTGACATATACTTGGTGTGCCAAAAACTAACTGAAGGAATTGTTCAGAAATTAACATTGGAACCGAAACTTTGTCATATTTTATACCAATTGTATGCTGGACCAGATTTTCCAATTTATGACCCTGAAAAAGACCCTCTGGTGGTGGACTTGAAAAGAATCGAGGCAATACGTCGCAAAAATACATGCGTGGGAGGCGGACCATATTTTGGGAAGTTTTCCAGTTGTCGCTATCGACCTGACAACCCCCTTGGGATTTGGGTCTTCCCTTCATTTATTAATCGGAGTTCTTGGGATCATAATGCTATTCAGACGACTTTTGGTGACACGGTATTTGTGGGGGCCCTCAAGGACATTCTAATTGGGACGGAAATTTTGATTTCTTCCGTGGATATAATTCAATTGTATGAAGAGCGTGAAAAAACTCTCAAAGCCCAAGGACTGGACTGTGATTGTTCACTTTGTCAAATTGATCGTGATGATTCGAAAGAGGGTAAAATGAGAATGGAGTTATTGAAGAGAATTGACATAGAACAACATCGTGGGTACCAACTTCGAATGGAAAAAATGATGAAGAAAATAAGGGATTTGGACAAGAATGGGAAAAAACCAAATTTAAGAATTAACCCATCATTAATTGAACCACTCCAGAAATTATAATAAAACTGTGGACACAGTGATGAAGCGTCATACCCTTGCGACCAACTCATCATGGAAACACATGGCCGTGGAATGTTGTTTTCAGTTAATTGATGTTCATTTGGAAATGGATGGAAATGTTCAAGAAGCCAAGAGATGGACGGAAATTTTGAAGAGAGAAATGATGATTGTGCATATGACTTTGGACTTTGCAGAATTCATGTGTAAGAAAACATTGGATTTAATGGCAAAGTACATTTTTCTTCAATAGCCAACTAAAATTGTACTGCATTTAATTACAAAATTGTCATGCCACGCAATGTCGATTATATAATAACACTAGTACATTATACGAATGATTGCAGAACAATGCGCTAGGGGGTTAATGCTTGATGGTGATGGGTATGTATTCAAATATGTCGCTAGGATTCCACCTTGGAGGACTATTGCCATATGACATCGACAGAACATAAAATGTGAGGTTATAAAATGTCCTTTAATCATTTGTTTTTTATTTCCCCCGCGGCTTAACAAATACCGCACAAAATGCATTGCAAAAGGCCCCGGTTCAGAATTTACCAGTTTTCCGATATGTTGAAGATCATAACCCCCTAAATTATTTCTGCTTTTATGAAGAGATCGTCCCGAGAATCCTTATTACTTCGGAATTAAGACTAGGGCGTGGAGGTCACTCACTAGGAATATTTCTTGATAAGGGTCTTGTAACCGAATACAATGAAAATTTAACATGAAAAAAAGTTTGAGGTTCAATATTTCAAGAATGTGATTTATTCATGATCAAGTACCTACACTACACGAATAAGAATATTTTACATTTTATTAATATTGTTGCAGGGCATAGATATGTCCAAACATAATTACTAGTACATATTCCTATCGCACATCAAGGCGAAACCCATTACGTAAGTTACACGTCTATGGTTTCATCGATCCACCATTTTATTTCTTTTCTACCTTTTTACCAAGAGGAAATTCAAATTACATGAGATTAGTGTAAACATAATTGTGCACAAGTGCAGTTAAAATTATAATTTGTATACTGAGTCGCAAGGCTACTATTGTTGAATAGCAGTGATCATTAATAAATTGGTTATTTTTCTCTCTAAAATTACAACATTTGATATACAACTCTTAGAATCCAAAGAAAACGACATCATCATTCCGTTATGACTAAATTTTATCATTACAAGCTTGACCTAGACTTACACAAACAGTAATTGCCAATTACCGTAATGCCGGGATTCGGGAATGTGATAATTGTAGATGATTTTGCCATGCAACAATACGTCAAATTATTTCCTAATTAACACGACATAATTTCTAGTCAATTTTATACGAACTCCATACACATATAATTTCATTTTTGTTGTAAAGTAGGAGAACTTAGAAATAATGACAGTAGTTAAATATACTGCGTAGTTAAGCAACCGAATTCTAAATTTGTACACTATTTCGCTAAAAACAGCAAATCCGGCTAGTCCGAAGCCAATAACCAGGACAATGAA
>JAQIXO010001400.1:0-12568 GCA_034700305.1 Protaphorura armata
AGCCAGTTGGCCGACCCACGTGACTTTTCCGTCTGGAAACTTCAGCACACAAAATCACTCAGCTCAAACTCCGTCAGTGTAGCGGGCGGATATGTTTGAGATGAGTTTCTCAGCAATTTTTAATCCAAATAGTTTAACTTGTAAGTTTATAATTTAAGAGAATTTAATGAATTTGACCTATGACCTTACAGTCAATGCTTTCTGTGCTAATTTGATGCTTGACCCTCCCATTGAACCAGATCTATCCAGTACGAAAATAAGTTCGACTTTTTGTTCTTTTAGATTGAAACTTGGAATCAAATGTGTCATAAGTGCTGTAGAATTTTCAAGTTTCTGTACAAAAAAATACAGAAATTTTAGTCCACATTTTAGTCTGAGGACATCACATAAAGTATTAATTCCATTTTTCCTAACCTCTGAATAAAGTCTTGGCACATGAATTTCCTGAGGTACAATCAAAAGTACAAAGTCCCTGTCCATGTCAGTCACTAATCCAGACAAATTCACAACAGCACGATTCCAATTATCTTTTCCAGGGAAGACTCCGCTTTGTTGGATTTGTATGGGATGTGTTGGAGATTGAATTGACTTGATTCCGCCTTGAATTGCAACATTGACGGTCAGAGAGAGTGGTGCTGGAGATTCTCTACATTTTTTATACAATTTTTTTAGGTTCATATTTTCATTAAAAGTGCATGCTCAATTTATATCCATACTTTGTGAAAGTCATATTTTTGAGATCTTCAGCCTTGTCATCCGTCTCACTCGGTGAAATGTAGCGCGGAGCCACAGTCGTTGGAATAAAGAATCGAATTGCATTCGACCCTTTCTCATTCTTGACCTCTGTCACATAACCAATCACAATCTTGACTTGGGAGCCAGGTTTTAAATATCCGACACGGACCTATTCAAATTGAATACATATTTAAGGCATTTCACATGAAAATTCATAAGCTGCATATTCAAATATTTAAAATGTTTTGCTTTCCTAAGAGGTGGTACCTTAAAAATGTCTGGTTTGTTAGATTCGACCAAAAATGCCGTCTGTTTCTGTTCAATTGCTTTTTCATACTGAACTTTGGCTTCCTCATTTGGTTTCACGATTCCCTACAAAAGAATCTATTATGAAAATTCTATAGACTTCCTTATTAACTGAACGAATTTCATTTGGGACGTTAAGTTCATTACCTGAATAGTCCTTCCTTCCAATTCTGCATGGAAATGTGTGACTCCGCCATTTGAGTCTACTGGGAAATAATAAATGGCTTCAATCGGATCTTCTTCTTTGTTCACGTACACTTGTGTCAATTCCACTTGTGCAACGGCATGGACAACAGAGGCCACTATACTCACAGATACCAAAGGAATGGGGGTCTTTTTTGAAACTTCCTCGGTAAATACACGGACTAATCCACACTCAACATTTTCATAACTTCCGAATTTGTTGGAGAACATTTTACTCTACTGTTATGTTCCTCAATTTTTTTTTATTAATTTTTATTGCATCGTGAATTTAGAATAGACTGACTCTCGTGATGCTCAAATGCAATTTGTTCACAAATAGAATAAAGTGACTGGTTTTATATGGATTTTCTGTCATCCATCCTGTATGTGCTTGACTCATCTCTCTTTTCTTACTAACACTCACTGCGGTGTGCTTGAATGAGTCGCACAGCGCAGTATAGATGTATAGATAGTGCAAAAATTGCAAATCCACAATGTCAATAGTGTTTTGCAAATTTTTCCTTACTCCGTATTGCATACTATACTGAATGTGTTCATGACTGTGCATGACGCATACGTTTACATTTACTATTGTGGAACGTAAACGTTAGACCAAGTTTTATTTGTAGTCCAGGAGAAACCTTTAGTATTCAGCTGTTGCTGTTGCACTCTCCTTCATGAGTGTAGTACGTACGTTTAATTTCGTTGAGATAAATAGTGCAGTGCTAATGTAAACAAAGTTTTAATTAACTATCGATTAATAGGATTAAATGCTGAGTCACTCTCACTGACTATGACTCCGGTCGGGAGATTTAGACATTTTGACAAGATATGATGATGTGGATTCTGTAAGTATACATAATGTACGTATATATTAGTTGGTTAGCATTTAACATTAAACATATTACTATTATTTGTAAGTATGATGACGATCCGATCCGCTGTAGATTTTAATTAAAATTAAACACAGACCTAATTTTCTATAAAAAAAAATTAAATGTGTATATCGCATTCCCCTGAGTAACAATTTATTAGAAAACTAGGTTTTTGCTTTATACTATGTACTAACACCCAGGGTGGCTCATGAAATGTGAGCATATGTTGAATAACAATAGAGATCGGACAGGATAGGGTAAAAATTTCGTTGTCGTCTCATCTGTTGACCCATCAACAGATTGACAAATCGGTAAGTACTGTGGAAATGTTGACAAGAAAATTAATACATAATCAGTTATCAAATTGTATGTAATTTTGAGTAATCAAGTTTGCGTACAAATATTTTAAATAGTATTAAAAACTCCAAATAAATTAATGAAAGTTGAACATTTATTTTATTTCTCATGCACAATATGTTGAAACACTAAACATTTTTCCTACACGAAACATCCAAATTGCCGAACATTATAAAATCAAACTAATTGAGTGGTAAATATTGTATGCCCAGGATCGTTAGTACAATAAATTCCAGTAGCCCGGAGCGGTATTGTCACATCCACTCCAGCTGCATCCTTAAGCCATTTCATCCTCTGATCACAAACGAATGGATTCAGTTTTGTTACGTTTTCATGAATCCCAAATACTAATTTATTTTCCGGGTGTGCACTCAGAAAACGTCCAAACTTTTCTTCAGAAATGTATTCAAATTGATTCTCCCGTAGATTTACATACCATCCTCCCTTCAATGTTCCTAGTCCACTGTTGGGATGAATTTTTTCATCAGTTAAATTATTGTGAAACAAGTCAATGTTCCCTCCTCTCTCATTTTGAATCAATAAGGCATCCTCTCCCAATTCGGACAATGCGTTGTCGTATAAAGATAAACTGCTCAAACTCTGCATTCGTTTGAATTGCCCACCAGACAATTTACGAATAAAACTTCGATCCAAATTCAATTGATTTAAATTAGGGAATGAAGAAAGTCCTGGAAGGAACTCAACGTCTCCACTCCCATCAGTCAAGTTCACCCAACTGCTCTCAAATCCAGTGTAATGAAATAAAATAAGAGTTGTTGTATTTTTTTCAAAGTATGAAAAGGTATTCCCGAATCCGACGGTTTTTAATTTTGGACTTGTGTCCAAAAAAAAATATTCGGCACTGATGAGTCCATTCGTTCCAGATTGAACAGAGAATCTCTCGAGGTTTTTATTCTCATAGAAATCCAAGTACTTGAAGTGGAAATTGAAGAGAGGGCTCAAATCAAATTCTGCCTCCTCGGTTGTGAGAAACAAGTAAGCGATGTTGAGTATTTTTGATGATGAGGCATTGTTCGCCTCACGGATGGCCATGAATGTCCGACTGACATCTAAGTTAGTAATTTTCGGACTCTCGCAACGGACATATGCGTCTGAAACGTCATCACTACAACTGCAAGGTCTTATGGATGCAGCAGAAGGACATATTGTAGTAGCTGCAATTACTAGAAATAAAAAACAACAAATACTATTATTAAAAGTTGATATCACCAGAAGGAGTTGTCATATTGAATAATACTTCGGAAAAACTCAAAAAGTAGTGCAGTGCAGTTACACACACTTTATAAAATTTGGTAATTACAGTTTTCTGTGTGTAATTGGTTGTTTGTATTTAAATACATTATGTACTTGTACTTATGTATGTTAGGGTCAATTCCTTTTGAGAAGTACTTACGTGCAAGTGGAAATATACTTGGAAAAACTAGATAATTACTTTTGAGTACAACTACAATGCCGTGCTTGCATTTGGAATTTTGTACTTAAGTACAAGTTATTAGGAATTTGTCCAACTTTCTTACAGTTACTTGGGAAGGCAACTATGGCAAAGGCATACCTAGTCATTATATGTACTTACTCGCGAATGTAAAATTATTTAATTTGACGTACCTGAATTCAATGTGAAAGCAGTTATTACGACTAAAGAGACGAATTGAAATGTTTTGTTCATTTTTGAAATATGAAAATCTAAGTCCGATATTCTGGCAATAATTTTCTGTAGCTAAGGAGAACTGTATAAACGATACTGTGCCAATTCTGGGTTTGTTTAAGCTTTTATATTAACTTTTAACAAGATAAGTGCCTTGTTTAAGTGGCGTTTCGAAACTGGGTCCATTCGCGTGCGTACACACTTGTTCCATTAGTTTTAACACCACGAATTATTTTTCACAAGAAATACTTATGTCGATTAATTTGCCAGTGAAGTGGTTGGACATTGGTCTAATTTTCATGCTATCTGCTATCTGCTTATAACTGTAGAATGACGGTGAACGAGTGTATTCAAAACACATCTGGTTCTAGATGAATCCATAGTATGAGAGCACTTCACTTTATATAATAATTGTTATTTAATGTTGGAATAATTCCATTTAAGGCAAATTCTGAAGGGCCGAGTAAGATTAGAAATTTTTGGCGAGCGCAGTACTTTAGCAACAAACAATTATTTACCTGAATTGTAGGATTATTGTATCTATTTTGTTATTTAGGATTGTTATGTATCTGGTCAAGTACATTAAAAACATCCGAACTATCCCGTGCATTTTCATGTTGATATTCTTCCCAATAACCTAATTGTATCAAGGGGAAAAGGTATTAAAAAAAATATGCAATGTGTGTTAATGTAATATTACACTAACACAAACTGTCTGGAACACACTGTCTGTGTGTACAGGATAAAATCGGCTTTGATTGACTCATTAACAAAGTGACAAATAAATAATGTATCTAAAAGAAATCTGAGAAAAATCGCCAATTTATTAATGATGACTCCGATTCAACAGTGGCAGCCTTGTGACTCTGTATACAAATGTCAAAATAATTTTGAAAGTTATACGTGGTGTCATACCGTAAATGTTTACATGCAAAGTAAAATTGTACGTGATTTTCAGTGATACAAGTTTGCGTACTTATATTCCAAATAATATTCCAACGAAAGAACATGAATAAAAATTGAACATTTATTTTATTTCTCATGCACAATATGTTGAAACACCATACAATTTTCACGCACAAAACAACCAAATAGCTGAACATCAAAAAATCAGACTAGTTGAGTTGTAAATATGGTATACCCAGGATCATTACTACAATAAATTCCAGTTGCCCTGAGCGGTATTGTCACATCAACTCCTGCTGCATCCTTAAGCCATTTCATCCTCTGATCACAAACGAATGGATTCAGTTGTGCTGTGTTTTCAGTCAAAGCAAATACTAATTTATTTTCAGGATGTGCACTCAGAAATCGTCCAAACTTTTCTTCAGAAATGTATGCAAATTGATTGCCCTGTAGGTCCACGAGCCATCCTCCTTTCAATGATGAGAGTCCACTGTTCGCATGAATATTCTCATCATTCAAATTATTGTAAGAAAATATAATTTTGCCTCCTCTCTCATTTTGAATCAATAAAGCATCCTCTCCTAATTCTGACAATGTATTGTGTGTCAAAATGACATGGTTCAAACCCTGCATTCGTTTGAATTGCCCACCAGATAATTTTTGAATAGAATTTAATGTCCATATCAATTGATTGAGATTTGGGAAAGAAGAAAGCCCTCGGAGGAATTCAATATCTCCACTCCCATCAGTCAAATTAACCCAAGTGCTTTCCAGTCCATTGTTATAAAATGAAAAACTTTTTGTAGTATTTTTTTCAAAGTATGAAAAAGTATTCCCGAGTCCGACTGCATTCAATTTTCGATTCATATCCAATCCAAACCATTCGGCTTCGATTAATCCATTAGATCCTGCTGGAACAAAGAGTCTCGAGATTTTTATTATTGAAGAAATCCAAGGAACTGAAGTGGAAATTGAAGAATGGACTCAAATCAAATTCTGTTAGGTCGGTTATGAGAAGAGTTGTGTTGATTTTTAGCATTTCTGAAGATGTGGCATTGTTCGCCGCACGGATGGCCCGGAATGTCCGACTCACATCTAGGTTAGTAATTTGCGGACCCTCACAAGCGACATTTCCGTTTGGAAGAATTTCCCTACAAGTGCAAGGATATATGGATTCTGGAGTAGGACATATTGTAGTTGCAGCAATCACTGGGAATTAAAAAATGAAAATTATTATTTTTAAATGTGACGAAGTAAAGAAAATATACTACGGCAGATACCCTTGAAAAAATAATTTAATTCTAAAACATATATGTACCTGAATTTAAAGTGGTTAGAGCAATTATTGTGACCAAATTGACAGATTGAAATGATTTGACCATTTTTTGAGTTTGGAAAATTAACATTTTAGTCAGGCAATAAAACTCTGTGGTATGGTACGGCGAACTGGAGACTGTACAAATTCTGGATTTGTTTAAGCATTTATACTAAATTTTAAGAACTTAAGTGCTTTATTGTTTGAGATAATAGAGTTCCGTTTCGAAATTGGGTTCATTTGCGTGCGTACACTCTTGTTACACTATTTTTAAAAACATGATTTATTTTGCACAGGAAATAACTACGTCAACTCATTGGACTATGAAGTGGTTGAACTTTGGTCGAGGTTGCCAATTCTTGCTGTTATCGGCGTATAAAGGCACAGTGACGTTGGACGGGTATATTCGTGACGGCATTAGTAGAAAAACAAAATCGATTGAATGAAAGCACTTGACCACTACTTGACCACTACTGACTTGTGTTAGTTGTTTCCTGTTGTAATTAGTCCACTTCATGCTAACGTGGATTTGAATATGGATAGCAAGTAAGGGAGGTAGGTCTAGGATTAAGGAGAGTGGGTGTACTTGAAGAACTTATTTAACTTGAATTGGTGGATAGTCGTACCATTTCGTATTTAGGATTTATGTTAAGGTTCTTATCAAGTATTTCTTTATTGTATAGAAGAAATAGTATCAAAATTTTAATTTTTTAAATTTAAATATTTGTAAATTAATATCCAATGATCATTGACCAAATCGGGATTTTCTTCTCTGGTCCCACCCATATATGAAAAACGGACAACATTAAACGTTATTTGTTGGTATAAAAATGATATTCGCTGTGTAGCAACTACATTCAATTCCAAAACGCAAGAGATAACTCATATAAATTGTCCCAAGAGCTTAATTAATTCTTAGTAAACCTACTTGGAAAGCCCATGAAATTCGATGTATAAATACATTCACACACATTAATTGTTATACACTTGAGTAAACAAAAAACTTAGCTCCGTAGTATTCATTATTTATTCAGTATTCAGCCGTACTGTGTATGCGCTTGAATTCGAAAGACTCATATACGTTCAATTCGTACGTGAATTTCTATCATTCAAATTTTTGCCTGTGATCAGCTTCACCCGAAAGAATATGACATTTCATTTATGCCAGCTTCATGTTTCGCATTAATTCGCTACATACCATATGAACAGAGCGAGATGGCCAAGAAGAAATTCTTAATTTGAGGGCATTTATAAAGGATTATCTGGAAACGAGATTATTATCAAATGTATTGTATCACCATATTTTCTGGTGGGGATATGCTTTACCAAAAACTATTTCACACATTTTACTCTTGCCAGTTTTGTGTTTCGCTTTGTCTGTATAAAAATTCATAATGAACGGAGTGAGATAACCAAGGAGAGATTATATTTATAAAGGATTGTCTGGAAGCGAGATTATTCTTAAATGTAATCTAATAAACTGTGACAAGCACATGCTGTATGCGAAATACCTCATCCAGTGACCGCCGAAGGAAATGATCAGTAAAACATGATAATCACTGACGGTCGAAAAAGACGAAGTCGTAAATCATTACAACACCAACCGTCGAATGAAATGAATGTAGATGTCAACCATGCACTCCTGTCGAAATATATGCGAAGGTGTAAAGAAACACGACACTGTCTCTCATTGTTAGTTATATGCGTTCAATATGCATTCTCCCATTTAAGTGGTTAGTTATATGCGTTCTATATCCATGCTTCCATTTAAGTGGTTAGTTACATGCGTTCTATATCCATGCTGCCATTTAATTGGCTAGTTATATACATTCCATATTCATGCTTCCGTTTAAGTGGTTAGTTACGCGTTCTTAATTTTTGTTTGTTTGTTTTTTGATTTGTGTGTGATGACCATCGTTCAAACATCTAGTATGCATATTGATCGTCTTATTGCGAAAGACCTGCGTGCAGGGCTGAGACTTACATTCGTACATGGTGTAGGTGCGGAGGCACCTAGTTTTCGCATTTCTTAACCGAAAGACTTCAAATTTGGTGTGCGTTTGGCGTCCCTTCTTTGGTCAGCTCCGGACGAGTTCTTTAATCAGCAAGTTTGGTCGAAGGGGAGGGGTACTTCACTATTTAAACCTGGTCTTTACGAAGCGGTATCAACATAATTCAAAGCTCCATTACAAATACTGCAGCAAATATTTTCTCAGCGCTTCCTGTTGGATAGTCTGCTGAGTATATGTTTCTCCCGTGTACGTATACAGTGATAAAACAAAATCACTACATAGCTAAGGAAGCAATGTCAACAATAATTTAGTGTTTCGTCAAACAAGCAAAAAGAAAAAAGTTGTATTTTTAGGCCAAATAAGCACTTTTTCTTGTATGCAAGAGCAAAGACCAGGAAGCAGCCGATGGCGTTTTTTTCCATTTTTGCAGCAGAAGGGAGCTCAAAATGAAAATTATATTTTTTGAATTTTAGAACACACGTTTGTCCTCCTTGCGCATTCAGCTTTGTTCTCAAGCACTTTGTCTTATTTAAACGTGATCAATACGAAGTGGCTTTTAAATCGACATTAAACAGATCGCGACCGGTAAATTCTCTGTCATGATTTATTTTTGTGAAGCACACATTAACTTTTGATTATTTGTCAATAATGAGTACTGCATTGTCGATTGTTCCCGGCAATACCATGACAACTGTAATGTGTTCAATAGTGGTCGGATCGACAAGATATTTTGATACGTAATCAACAGGTACTTGGCTTCTGCGGACATCTTTTTTAACAGATTTTTCACTTCCGGCTTCATAATGGAGCAGACTACAAATATGAAAAATTTTGTTTATTTACGTTACATTCTTTCTTAGCTTCAATAGTGGTCGGATGGACCTGCTATTTGGTATGCCTAATCAAGAGATCGTTTGCTCATACGGGTATCTTTCATAACAGACTTTTCACTTCCGGTTTCATAATGAAGCTGGTTACAAAGATGAAACATTTTGTTTAACATGCTTCCATCTGCCATGCCTTCAATAGATGTCGGATCCACCTAATATTTTTTATACATAATCTAGGGGCCCTTGGCTCTTCCGGACATGATTTACAACAAACTTTTCACTTCCGGTTAAACCAGGAAGCAGGGTAGAAAGATGAAATATTTTGTTTACTATGCTTCCACCTCTCTTGCCTTCAATAGAGGTCGGATCGACCTGAAATTTGGTATACGAGCAATAAGTGGTCCTGGGCACCAACGGACATCTTTCATAACAGACTTTTGACTTCCTGTTCGGGTAACTTACTACTCAAATTATGCCAGTTTTCATCAATGTGTGTTATTCATCATTAATTAAATCGCCACTGGAAAATTCTTTGTCGCAATTTCTTTCTTTGGAAAGCTTGGTTTGTTTCAAGAACGGCGATTCCATGGAAATTAAGTATCTCCTCAATGCGCTGTTGAAACAGCAAGTCATCGTGCATTACTAAAGAGCTCTTACATATCTTTTGACGATAAATGGTGATGCGCCGTAATATATCACGCAAATCTTTCGACGGTAAGTGGTGATGTGCGGTGCCCCTTCACGCAAATTCTTTCGACTGTAAGTGGTGATGTATCGTGTTCCTTCACCAAAAATCCTTCGACGGTAAGTGTGAAGTGTCGCGTTCCTTCACGCAAATTTATTGAGGGTAAGTGTTGATGTGTCGTCTGTCGTGTTTTTTTACGCTCGAATCTTTATACTGTGAGTGGTGATGTGTCGTGTTTCTTTACACCAAGTCAAATCTTTCGACTGTGAGTGGTATAATGATTTACCACCACACTCATTTCTTTCGACGGTAAGTGATTGTCATGTTTTACGACTCAATTCTTTCGACGGTCAGTGAGGGAGGTCTTTCGCATACTGCATGTGCTTGTCACAGTTTATTAGTTCTGCACGGAGGAAAAAAGAAAGAGATAGGAAAGGTATTTACAATCCAAACAAAACCCAGAGTCTACATAGGACTGTAACGTACAGACACGCTATGTAGACTATGCTAATTAATGCATCCTGGGATTTTGCTATCAATACGTTAGTTGGGGAAAAAAAGGTCTTCTTTGCCACTGAATAAAGTTGAGTGATTCGAATGGATATGCTGGAACATCCGTTATAACAATGGTCTTATCTAATTTAATAGACGCATACCATACCAGCAGCCGGGTAAACAGTCGTAGTATAATGCTACCACGTATCCAATTCGAACTAGTCACCAACTCTACCCCCATTACTGATTATGTATAATATGATAAAGTACAACCACGAGTAATAGTTGAGACCTTGATCCGAGCACAGGCTACTCCATTGATTGAAATACCTGAGTCTAGTAAGCATTTTAAAAAATTAAAAATTCCATATTTCGAGGTGGCTTCACTTCAACATGGAAATATTGTCTACACCCCACTGTGGGCATGAAAGGGCACCTGGATAAAATTATGACGTATCGAGGTACTGGAGGTCAGGTAGTGTCACTCCCTTGTCAGATGTTTCTTCCCATCTAACTCTCACAGTTGTTCTACGTGGAGTTAAGTTAATAATATAAGTTCAGTGCATGCATGGACTCTGGAGATTCGTTTATCGAGTTTTTATTAATATTATACATGATTATTCTGGTTAATGGTGAATTCTGCCAGTCAATATTTTTTGATGAGTTTACTTGACAGATGTATGGACATAAGGAAAACCATTATATGGTTTGGATGAACTCTGCAATGATCGGGACAAACGGGGTTAATAGAGGACATCCTGTCCAACTAGTCCAACTCAATTCAGATCCAAATATTATTTGTATCTGTCAAGATTGTAACTCTTTCCACCAAAAAATAATTTAATTAATTAATAGTAATTAATTAATTAATTAATAGTCAAATCCAAAATACATTCGAATTAAAATGAATTCTAAAATTGTGCATTCAATGATAATTGTAACAACAATTATCATTCAATGTTATCAACGAGTGGAGAGCAAATCTAAGACTCCCCTGAAACTTGCCAAAATAATTAACCGTTCAACTGGCGAATTTAATTTAACTCAAGGAGTTGGAGTGATAAATGATGGGAACGAAATTGTTGAACATCCCCCAACAAAATGTTCAACAATAATGGCCATTATAGTGTGCGAGACTAAAAAATATCCGGACCCAACAAAGGCCAAACATAACAGCTTCCTTGAGGCCTTTGATCAACAAATCTCCCAAACTATTGCTTTGCTCAAGTCCATTGCCTTAACCCATCGTCTTCGTCCAAACAGAGAACAGAGCAATGAAGAGAATTGTGTGAGTGTAAAAATTTTGAGTAACAAACCAGACATTGTTGACATTCTATGGGATATCATTAAAAATGTAGAAGAATGGGATGAAGAATTCATTCAAGTTTTACGCCTCACTTATGTCCCTGCCATTTATCCTGCGGGTAATTTACTAATCTTTCATAATTTCAAAATTTAAATTTGGAAATAAAGATCCTTCCATTTGTCTGCTTGCAAAACATTTGCACTTGCCTGACTTATGCGACACCAGTCTTTTTTTAATACTTACTGTTAGGTCAAAGAGTCACATGCGAAAGAGAAATCTGTACCCTCTCGGCTCATGTGGGGGGTCCCACTTATATGCGCGGCAATAGTAATCCGTCCGACACAACAAATGTACTACAGAGCACCCCAGCTCAAAATACACTTACGACAGTGGATTCTGTCCCCTGAATTACCTCATGTGCTTCCAGAATGCTTGGACGGTGGTGCTTCGCAGTGCACTTGTTGTGTCAGACGGATTTTATTGCCACGCATATAATTGGGACCCTCACTTGGGCCGAGTGGGTACAGATTTCTCTGTCGTATGTGACTCTGGATGTATCAGTAATGTTCATTGAAATTATTGTATAGGGTATGAATGGATGACGGGGGCTCACCGTGCGTGCTCGACGGTGCGTCTTTTCCTTGATACCGTTTTGAAGGATGACGATTTGATTATTTACACAGACACAGATTTTATATTTTTCAAAAGCCCACAATATCTTTGGAAGGAGTTTACAAATTTTCAACCGAATACTTTGGTAGGAATGGTACCAAAAACTTCCATAAAAATGTACGGACGATCCAATATTAATCCTACAAGTTATAATGGTGGAGTCATACTGATGAATTTGACAAGAATGAGGGAAATCCGATGGACACACAGAATGGAAATTTTATC
>JAQIXO010001401.1:0-12557 GCA_034700305.1 Protaphorura armata
TCCGAAGTACAATGTCGTGTCTTCGTACCAAGAAAACAACCGATATTCGGATAACACTGGTCAGGGGTTGTGATACAAACACCATCCAAGTTCCCATCAACCTCAGCTGCTCTGCATCCTCTCTGAATCACTTTGTATCCATTCAGTTTGTGAGTTCCAATAGTACACACTGGGTCACCAACCGCGGTTGTTCCTACACGTTAAAAAATACACGTTAAGCGTATGCTTCATTAAATTGTATTTTAAACTCACCTGGTGGGCCAAAATTACACGTTTGAATGTACTTGTCTGGTGGAGACACCTCGCAGTCCTTTTCTCCTGGACCTCCATCCATTTGTGCACAAACGTAGCACTCAAGACCTAAAAATAAGTCATATAATTGTGTATTAAAATTATTAAACATTAAGGCTGTCAACGTCTCACGTTAAACACTTACCGTTAGTAACAGAAAAAATGCCCAGGAAAAATAGGACAGTCAGAATTACAAAAATCTTCATTATTTTTTATTATTTTCTAACAATAAAGACTGAATTGATTAGTGAAGTTTAGTGCATTGGAATAATTCCATATCATGCATGCTTTCAAAGTAGACTCAGAGAAGTGTATCATTTTTAGGCACTGATAACTTATCATTTAATTGTGTCGTGCAGAGGAGATAAGCCTATAAATGTGCACTAGTTTATGTTAATGTAATTTCTGCGTGTTGCGCTTAATGGCCGCATACTCAGAATTGACTCATACCAATTGTCCCATATATTTTTAACCTTTTAACTTTAACTAAAAAAAGTTCATACAAAAGGATATGATTTGAATGCCAGATTTGAATGTAATGATTTATTAGTATAATTTCTGCAAGAGATTAATTTTTTTTTTAATTTTGCTGAGTGAGGTTAATTAGAATTAGAAAGATTTTTGTTTTTGATTTATGTGTCGTCCATTCTTTGTCTGGTCTCTGCTCAGTTTTGTCCAGTGAATCCGGATTGACCTTCCTTGGCTTGACCACCGGTTGCTGCTCTAACCACACTCAATTGACCAAACCCAACCTCAGAGATCCATCCAGTGGCATAACACTTGGTAGCCCCTGTAGCAGTGTCCACACTCGCCCCTTTCTTGGTACAACAACGATTGTGGTCATCAACGCAGTTGTCATAACGAAGGGTTTCACTCGGAACTATTATAAGGAGTGAACGATAATGTAAAATTTAATTAATTAATTAAAATATAAAGACATACGGTTCATGTAACGGAGACAAGCCACATGGACGCATCTACGGCACAAGTCATACTCCCCCTCGGCCTTGGTGCAGTAGTGTCTCAAAAATCTAATTCAATACAAATCAATCAATCAATCAAATCACCTGTATTCTTTTGAGTTTTGAGCGAATGTCCCAAGTCTTACGATTTGATCCATCTTTTGGCTGTTACTGATGCTCCGTCGTGAGCCTCCGCTTCACTTATCTCCCCAGAGGCTCCATGTTGCTCGTGATGATGTTCTTCCCCTCCTTTTGCTGTTCCATCAAAGTCTAAAAAACAGGAGATCAATTGAATCCAATTAATTATCTCTCTATAAAACCGCGCGACTTTCTTTTAGTTTTCAACTATTTTATTATTTCTGGTCAGGTAAATTCAAACTGACCAAGTTTACCAGCATGAACCGCCAAGACAACAAAGAGAAGGAAAATAATTCCAATTGTTTTCATCTTGAACAATATTTCTGGACCAAACAAATCAAGTCAAGATGAAGATGCAGAGATGTGGTCGAGTGTAGAGAACAGAATCAGATGGAAGAGTGTTGAAAAAATTTCCAATACAATGGCGGACCAAAAGTAAAATCTAACTCTCTCTTGGTTTTTTAACGATGTCGTAAAACTATTATTCATTTCAATTCAATTCTAGAGTGTTGCGTCAATGATATGACACGTGTCGTGTCGTTAAAAAAATAGAAAGTGAAAAGTGATCGTCGAATTAAAATCGTAAAATTTTTACGATTAGCCACACGAGCTAAGTTCGCGTTTTCTCTTTTCTTTGTCCTACGACGCGACCTTCGCATTCATGCCTTTCAATATAAAAATAAATTATACGTGGAGTTATAAAAGAAATGACGAAAAAAGTACAAAATCGGATGACACAATTTTTAATTAACCTGTGAGATTTTAATTTTCAAATATTCTATGTATTAATACATTACATTTACATTGTTTGAGGATTTGTTAAAATACAGGAAGAAGGAGCATATTTTAGTATGTAATTTTGAATTACTTTAGAGATGATTTGGTGAATGAATGGGAACAAAGTTTTATTTATTCTGGATCTCTGGGGCAGGCACGACTGTCTTTTTTTCGCCAGACTCGGGGCAAATTATATATGTGGTTGTTATTGTTTCGCAACCCTCAGCCTTGGGGCAAACTGCAACGGCTTTTCTTTGTCCATCGGTCGGGAGGTCGTATCTTATTATGGTAGTTTTGCAACCCTCAGCCTTGGGGCACACTGCAGCGCTCTCTTGTGCCTATTGAAAGAGAAGACAAGTACCAATGTAGACTTAATTAAACTTGATCTAATTGAATTAACCCCACACTTTAAAATATTTTACTTAGGGATGACATGGTGAGAAAGAAAGAGAATTAAGGATTTGAAATTGCAGAGGAATCAATTGAAGTATTAATGACAGATAATCGTCTTGGCACGGCATTTATATATTGGAATCATATCTTCAACTCTTGGTCATTTGACCGCAATCACGTGGGATAAATGAGCTATCAATAAAATTATCCACAAATTCTAAGTATTATTCGATCATGCCTCCTAATCTGCGGAAACCACTTCCTCAATTCTAACGAAAAGCTCAATCATATGCATGCATATGCAATGTTTTCGTCTTGGCAATTTTTGGTGGTCGCGCGTGCTGTAGTTAAGATTGTAACACAATAAGAATTAATCGAAAATGATGACTTCATTCATTCTGGACACACCACTTTTGCACTTGGTTTAATTTTAATTTAGTGTAATTAATATTTGTTGTATGAATGATAATGTCAATGTCATCAAATGCAAAGTTTGCGGTCGGCGCGGCGGTTTTCTATCCTCTAACCTTCCATATGAATTGCAGACAGTTAAATTCAATTAACGTCGTAATATTATTGTGATTTATTTTTTCCCCATTGGAATAATTTAGGCAAACGTATAGAAATTATTGAATTTGACGACTTAAATACTTGTCACTAAATTGAGCATTTTCTTCCACGATTATTTTGTGAGAATGTGTCAATTTGACATTGATTCACACACTCTGCTGACACTGACCCCTCAATTGTCGTCCAATTAGAACGTTCATATTGAAAGCATGATATGATGTGATTAGACTTGCAGTTCTCATTCTTGAAATATTCGTTCAATTCGAATCCACAGTATGATACATAGAAATAACCCATTCCGATTTGTCCCAGGGATTCATTTCTTGGGATTTTTTGTAACCAACTCTCAGGGCATGTGCAATCGCCATTTTGATTTTTCTAACAAAACAAATAATTTAAACCACATGATTAATTCTAATTAATTTCAATTAGAATTTTTTAACAAATTATGTAACCTCTCCTTCTGGATGTTGACAAATCCTGGTGTCATTTTTCGACGGGTCGTTTTCTAGTGTACAATTTTCTCCTCTGAATGCACAATCTGTCTCAGTTTTTCTTTGGGCGGGTGATCCATCTTGTTGTTTGCCATAATTACAAAAATATAGCCCATGATTTTCACAAAGCCCGCGCTTATTAATGGCAAGATTCTCGAGCTCATAACCACAGAAGGATTTCTTGGAAAGACCAAAAACTCGACCCGATTCATCCAGGGGTAGCTTGGGACACATGCATTTTTTCTGGAGAAAGAAATAAAAATCTGCCTAATATTATTGGAGTACTAATTACTAATTATGATTTCTGCATTTTACATACCAAGGAAGTTTCGCATCTTCTTGTTGTCCATTTAGTCCCAGGAATGCATCTCTCTGTCTTAAAACATTGACTACGGACATCAGAATAATGAAACTCCATGACCTGACCTTCACTGTCGTATTTGCATTCATATAACTTGTCAATGTCGCACTCACTATTGTTGTAGAATTCATTGAGTTCATGACCACAAAATACTTCCCAATGTGAGCCATTAGAGTCCATGTAAAATGTACCATTCTCAGGTAATTGATGAGTAGAGCAATTTGACCACCTGGTTTGTAAATTACGATTGTCATTGTCAGGGTGGAAATTACATGGATCAAATATTCCGTTCAATTTAGTTGGTGGTCCACATTTACAAGATACTGGATGTCCTGGCTTGACAAACAAACACGACATAATGTATAAGTTAATTATAAAATTAGTAGGAACATAATTATAAAAATAAATGGAAGATTTAATTCCTCTCATTTTTATGCACAAATGAATGTAATCCGATGTACTCTACTCTTTGTAAAATTTAAAGCACTACAATAATACAAACATCGCTATTCGAGAATGTATGTTGATTTGGTTTATTGATTTTTTATATGGTACTAAAAGTTTAATCACTTTTAAGCTTTCTAAATTAAGTGATGGGTGGTTACACTGTTACACGTTGAAATACACGAAACTAGATGGGCTTGCATGTCGACTGCTTGTAGCTATATTATTAGTGGGTGCAGCTAAGCTCCATATTCTGGAATCATAAAGAATATAGTTGCTAAGATGTTTAATCAATTTTAGGTAAATTGATGGTGCCGATCCTAAACTACGAAACCGATCGGAGTGATTCTTGGCATTTTGGATTTATCTGAGTTTTGCGGATGGTTGTACGCAATTTGAGTCGATTATGTAAAGTGGAAGTATTTTTAAAATCGAAAAAAAAATTAACATTTAAAAGATGGGAGAAAAAAACATTGTTTGATATGGTGAGATTCACTCTTGGTTAAATCGGATCGGGAAAATTTTGGACATTTTGGAAACCTCAATTGTAGGAGCGTCTACCGACTCAACAAAGACGGGGATTCATAAAAAAAAACTTTTTCAAATCGCACGGGCGGGCTTTGAACTCGCGACTTCCGATACGTAGCGCGGGCTTTGGGCTAGTACATTTTAATTTTCACTAATTGTGGTTTACATTGGAAAACGTATAATAATTTGTATGGTCTGGTTAGAGTGGAAAAGATGAAACTAGTTAGAACCAAACGATAACGATATATCCTTCAAGAATGGTTTGCGTCACTGGTCACAGTAGACCTGTTTTACATCAAAAACTACGTATTTCTACCAAATAAAAACCCACAGGTTTTGTGTATTTAATACAATTGCGCTTTTGGTTTAGACTCAGTTGATACAAAAGTTTTGTTTAATCATTTAGCTCAGGAACGACGTACTTTTTTTTTGAACAATGGGTAAATCATTGGTAAGGCGATCGAGTTATGTACAGTACAGAGAATACTCTAACGTTTAAAAATGTACATAATTAATTTTGATTCATTCTCTGCAGAATCTTGTAATACTTGGACTACTAGTTATCTCCGTAGTTCTAGTAAAACCTGCCCCTCAGTTTGGTGAAATCCGTGAAGGCTTAGCGTGAAGAAAATGAGGGAGTACGGGAGTTATCTGGCGGAGTCCGTGAAGAACAAAAAGGATTCGCGGAAATCCAAGAGGGTATCAGAGAAGGTAGCCCATTGTTGATTGCGGAGGGGATCATCGACGAGGAAGAAGGGAAGTTGAGGGAACAGGAAGGGCGTCTCGAAATTCTGGAAGGTAAACTGGAAGTGGCAGATGGTGTGAGAAGTGCAGGTTACTGAATTCCATCGATCCTGGTCTAATTGCTTCGTGTGATGTTTTGTGTTTGTATTTGTACCCCATAATATTTTAGATTCAATAAAGTTACGATTCCCTTAATTCAAATAGTTTATTATTTTTCATTGTAACATTGTAAGTGAAAATTCTGTTCCTTATTCTGTAAATGAGACATTCTCCAGACAAGTCAAAATAATACTTTCTTGAGTATGCATAGTTCTTTAGTATGTAGTCATGTATACAAAAACAGTAAGGATGATTCATTGTCTCACGTCCACAAAAATTTTTTATTTTTACTTTTTTATGAACACACTTCCAAAACTTCTTGGGAATTTCTTTATGAATTTTGAGTAGGGGTGGTTGGGGTGAATTCGGCCACTCTTCAGATTTGATTTTATAGCAGCCTAGGACAATTTTTTCTTAATCGCCTCTCTAACACATACTCATGCCAATATAATCAGGCATCTATTCCTTATTTTTTAAGTTAAAATATTTTAAAATTTTAGCGTCCACGATTTAGTTTGTAAAATAAAAAAATTTCCGAACTCACTCAGCATATAGGGTGAATTCGGACATCCGCATCACTTTTTTGACAATTTTAGTGGATGATGCCTGTTTTTCTCTTTTACTATTTGTAACTGGCTTTTCCAATACCTCCTGAACTGCAGGGATAGCCACTGATTTAGTTTAATTAGAATTAGAAAGAATCTTGTTTGAGAGCGGAATTCAGGAATTGATTTATGTGTCATTCATCCATTCTTTGTCTGGTCTCTGCTCAGTTTTGTCCAGTGAATCCGGATTGCCCTTCCTTGGCTTGACCACCTGATGCTGCTCTAACGACACTCAATTGACCAAACCCAACCTCAGAGATCCATCCAGTGGCATAACATTTGGTAGCCCCGGTGGCCGTGTCTACACTCGCCCCTTTCTTGGTACAACAGCGATTGTGGTCATCAACGCAGTTGTCGTAACGAAGGGTTTCACTCGGAACTATATAGAGAGAATAAATCATTAATTAATTAATTAACTATCATAATTAAATAATTAATAAGAAAAACTATGTACTAAGTACATACGGTTCATGTAACGGAGACAAGCCACATGGACACATCTACGGCACAAGTCATATTCTCCCTCAGCCTTGGTACAGTAGTGTCTCAAAAATCTAATTCAATACAAATCAATCAATCAATCAAATGTCCTGCATTCTTTTGATTTTTGAGCGAATGGCTCAAGTCTTACGATTTGATCCATCTTTTGGCTGTTACTCCTGCTCCGTCGTGAGCCTCCGATTCACTCATCTCCCCAGAGCCAAGTTTGTCTTGATGATGTTCTTCCCCACCTTTTGCTGTTCCGTCAAAATCTAAAAACAATTGAGAGATAAACCATGAGTTCAATTAAATCCAATTAATTATCTCTCTATAGTACCGCGCACCGCGCGACTTTCTTTTAGTTTTCAACTATTTTATTGCTGATACTCACCCACTTTACCCCCATGAACCGCCAAGACGACAAAGAACAGGAAAATTCCAATGGTTTTCATCCTGGACAATATTTTTGGACCAAACAAGTGAAGATGAAGATGAAGAGATGTGGTTGAGTGTAGAGAACAGATGGAAGAGTGTTGAATCAATTTCCAGCGTAATACAATGGAGGACCAAAAGTAAAATCTAACTCTCTCTTTATTTTTTTACGACGTCGTTAAATTATTTTCATTTCAATTCCATTCTAGAGTGTTGCGTCAATAATATGACACGTGTCGTGTCATTAAAAAAATAGAAAGTAAAAAGCCATGGAATTAAAATCGTAAAAATTTTGCGATTAGCCACACGTGCTAATTAAGCGTTTTCTCTTTTCTTTGTCCTACGACACGACCTTCGCATTATGGCATTAGGCCTTTGAATATAAAAATTAATTATACGTGAGTTATACAAAAAAATATATGAATAATTAAGTACAAAATCGGATGACACAATTTTTAATTAACCTGTGAGATTTTAATTTCCAAATGTTCCATGCCAAATTAATACATTTCATTCACATTGTTTGAAGATTTGTTAAAATACAGGGAGGAGCATATTTTAGTATATATGTTGTAGGCCATATTATATAGTCAGGCATTATAGATAATGACTAGGCATTATAGATAATGACTGGGCATTGTAGATAATGACTGGGCATTGTAGATAATGCCTCCGTTTAGGCTTTATAGATAATGCCCAACACAGTTTAGGCATTGTTCATGTGGCGTGTGGTATATGGCCTGAAATGTTTATGATGAGAAAAAATTCTGGAGACAGCCTGGGCAATATGCATAATGCCCGGGCCATATACACAAGTTACATGCGTTGTTCAAATGGTATGTGATGTTTGACGTTAAAAAACGTTAGGTTTTTTTTAATTGGTTTATTTTCCAATTGGTCAAATGGAAAATGGTAATGGTACGTGGTGGCAGGTTTTATAATTTAGAGAGCAGTTATTGTAGACATCCTGCTTCCTCATATAACAGGTTCAGCTCGAGTCTGAAAATTTTGAAGATGTTTGAGTCAAATTCTTGGACAGTTTGAATCAGATAAGAAATTTTAAAGATTTGTTACAGTCGGTTTTGTGTGCGAAACATTTCGTCAGTGAAAACTTTTTCCAACCACTACGCAAAACCGAGAGCAACAACTCTGCAAAGTTCTAAACTACTTCAAAAATTTTCTGACTCGAACTGCGCCTGATAATGCTTCTGATCATCATCAAGGTTAAAAGTCAAACACCACATTATACCATTTGAACAATGCATGTAACTTGTGTATATGGCCCGGGCATTATGCATATTGCTCAGGCTTTCTCCACAATTTTTTCTCATCAAAACATTTCAGGCCATATACCACACGCCACATGAACAATGCCTAAACTGTGTTTGGCATTATCTATAAAACCTAAACTTTGTTAGGCATTATCTACAATGCCCGGGCATTATGTATGTGGCCTAGGCCGTATCTATATGGCATGCACTCGTGGGCATTATAGATAATGCCTGATTATATATATAACAACATATTATGTAATTTTGAATTACTTCAGAGATGATTTGGTGAATGAATGGCAACAAAATTTTATTTTTTCTGGATCTCTGGGGCAGACACGACTGTCGTTTTTTCGCCAGACTCGGGGCAAATTACATATGTGGTTGTGATGGTATTGCAAAGAAATATGAAATTAAATTACCAAATCGCAGTAGCTCTGCTACTCTTCACTTTAAAATGGGGTCACAGTTTTGAGGTAAAATCCTAATAGCGCAAATTTAATAGAATTTTTTTTAGTGTAAAGCAATTATTTTTTCAACAGGAAATAATAGGGGATAATATGTTGTGGTCGTACCACAGAAACGGGAACGAATATTATCTAAAGAATAATTCCGCTGTGATTCAGGCTTCCGATAATTTTACAACTCGAGGCCGCTACCATTTTGTAAACGAGACGAACGGGCGTGGATCGATTCGCCCTTCGGGAATCGCCAGCTTTACCTACATTGAAGGCACAAGTGGAGAACTACGATTGACCACAGGCTCATCCTCCAGAGCACTATTTTACTTTAATTTCATCGAAGGTACTAATTTAGTACAGTTGTTCGAGAATATCACCGGAACACTAGTACCACTAGTAACACCTCAGTCGAGTCCGCCATTTAAATTCTACAGACAATCTCGCTACCCCTTGGAACCAATTGCAAATTTTTCAGTCAAGTTGTTCGAGCTAAATGTCCGCTTCAGATTCACATGAGCGGATCTTGCCCTACAATTTTACATTTGGAAGATTTGCAGGGGCTGATTTATGGATCATTAAGTATGGGCCGGAACATCAACTCGTTGCGAACTACAATGCAGGTTTTATGGATGTTTCAGACACGGTTGGAAGTTCTGATGACAGATTCCGGTTTAGTTTGATTTCGGATTTGGAAACTCTTGAGCTGCGCTACCATTACAGGACATCACCTGCGCAGTATTTTCCTGTAGTTCCAATACCCAATTCTCCTCCGCCTAATCAATATTTCAGAGGAGTTATAACAAATAAGACATCAAATGGGGATAAATTCATTGTAAAGAAATACGTCGCCATTTAAACAATTCCTTCGTGCAAAGATTTGTGTTTGTATAATTTTTGAAATTCAATAAAATTGTGATTAGCGATTCACTAGTTTATTATTCTCCATTATAAATGTAAAATTGATTAAATCAATTCTCGCATTCTCCGCGCGGAATTTCCCCTAAACATATAATTAGTTGGAATAATTACTGTGTCATTAGTGATTAGTATAACTTTATCTCCGCATAATGACTCTTCCATGTGAGATCCAGTGTCTTTCTTTTATTAGGAAAATCTTATTGAGAGGTCATTAAATCGTATACATACATACATATGAGAATTTTCCTACTAAATTTTATTTTTATAAAGTCAAACCGTGTAAACATAAATTCCCTTCCCTTTTGTGTATCATTTACGTCATTTGTTTGATCGTAAAATGAGTTCCTTATTGCTTGGTTGTTCAGTGCTTGAGTCATTCTCCAGACATCCGTTCTCAATTTCCTTGGAATTATAGTTAAGATAATAAATAATTAAATTGTTCGTTTCGAGGAGTGAGGTACCTAGGTCAGTTCATGTGAATAATTTTTATTTTACGATAAATAATAAACCACAATGACAATTGACGAGAGAACACGTAAAGTAAAGCCCTAACCGCAATGAACTACGCAAAACTCAATTTCGGTTTCGATATTATAATTCCAAGTCAAAATAACTTGTTATTTCTTGAGTATGCATAGTTCTTTAGTGGTCAAACTTACAAAAACAAAAGATGATTCACTGTCGCACGTCAATAACAATTTTTTGGTCCTTAGCTTTCCTATGAAAATACACACCAAAAACTTCTTGGGAATTTCTTTAAAAATTTACCTATCGATTTGCGTTTATTAACTACAGTGTACTGGAGATTTCGTTAAGTCAGTTCAAGTTCATGTCTTGAGCTATTGACTTCTCGGAGAATTCAACAATTATAATTTTGCATACTGTGATCTAAATATTGTAAGATATGCCTTACGAATACGAACCAGAAGAGTGGACATGGACATGGGGTCGAACCATCTTATCCATCATCTTGACCCCGATTGTCCTTGGAGCTATCTTCGGAAACCTTCTCGTCCTCATCGCATTCATTACTCACCGCCGTGAACTCCGACTCCCAACGCACTACTTCATCTTCAATCTCTCCCTCGCAGATTGTTTGGTTGGGATCCTGGCCATGCCATTCCTCGCAGTTCTCCAAGTCACAGACAGATGGTACTTTGGCCCAGGATTTTGTTCTGCTTGGATTATCATTCACTTCTGGCTCTGTTCTGCCTCCATTTTGTCCACAATGGCCGTTTGTATTGAGAGATACATTGGGGTCAAGTACCCACTCAAACATAACTCCATTCTGAGTCCAAAGAGGATCTGGACAATGCTTTCTCTCGTTTGGCTCATCGCGGGCACTCTGACGTTATCTTCCGTATATATTTGGCCAGAACCTTCGAGTACAAATCCGCAAGCGTACGAGTGTAGAATCAATCAACAGATTGGACACGTGATCGTCGTCACCGTTGGAGTCCTTTATATCCCGGCAACGGTCATGATCATTTTATATTGGAGAATCTACGTCATTGCATCCGTTCATATCAAAAGTCATCAACAAAGGAAAGCAGTGGCAGGGATTCACTCCAAGAATGACGATCAAGAGAGTTCATTCAGTACTGGTGTGACTTCGACGACATCTAGCGGCGGTAGCGAGAATTCCAAGGATGAAGAGACAAAGTCAAGTAAATCTTCAAAATCAAAAAGCGGAAGTGGAAATGATGATTTGAATGTAAAAAGTAAAAAACAAATTAATTTGGCAAAACGGCTTGCCATTCTTGTCGGTGTTCTTCTAGTTTCTTACATTCCGTTCTTCACTGTGTTTTTAATTAGAGCGTTTAACCCGAATGCAGTATCTGTGACTGTTTTTAGTACACTTGGATGGATAAGGTATTTTAATAGTTGTCTTAATCCATTCATTTATGCATATGCCATTCCGGCGTATAGAAAAGCGTTCAAGAGGATGTTGGTGACTGTTAAACCAAAGTATGAGTTTCCTTGAAAATACGTAATTAATTGATTTCCTTGGTCATAAGAGTTAGAAGACTTTATTTATGTCCTTTATTTCAGAATTTTATGGCTTCTTCTCCCTTCCGTTAATTTACGAGAGTAATTAAAGTTCAGTAGCCAATGTTTTAGGCTATGGAATATTTTCTGTACTTAATATTATGTGTCATTATTTCTGCAATCCTTGAGGCTGTGTCAATTTTATTACCATTGAAATAAAATTGTAGGAATAGAGTTAGAAAATAGAGTACTTTATTATAGTTCTAAATTGTCATCCAATAAAGGCATGCCGGAAATGAAATGAAATGTCTTCGCTTTAGTTTTATTTTATCATCTTTAAATAGGAAGGAAAGCAATGAAATTGAATTCATTCCATCCATAGACCTCAACCTCATCATGTTGACGCGTAGGACCTGGGGAACACTTCATCTGACCTTCATTGAACACACTCTTCTGTGCTTACAACCTTTAGACTGGGATGTAAAAGCAAGAGAATTTCGACGAACAAAATACAAACTCAAACGTTGGTTAAATCGACTCCTTCTCATTGACCTAACATTAATATTATTAGTTTCAGTCACAAATATAACAATCGAGTCT
>JAQIXO010001402.1:0-12552 GCA_034700305.1 Protaphorura armata
CCCCTTCCCCCCCATGCCCCCTAACATAATTTGAGAACCGGAGAGGGAGCAGCTACCATGATGGAAACGCCTACCACGGCCAAGGAAGGCAGCAGATTACATTACATCATTATAATTATGATCCTCTACACCAACTCACATCTTTCGACTGTGAGTGGAGAAATAATTTACCACTATACTTATTTCTTTCGACGGTACGTGATTATCATGTTTTATTACTCATTTCTTCGGACGGTCAGTGTGGGAGGTCTTTCGCATACTGCCTGTGCTTGTCACAGTTTATTGGAGAATAAACTTATGTATAGTTTAGAATTTAGTCGAGGTCAATGCATTGATAAGTTTCTCAGGAATTGCATGTACCTTGGCATTTCCATGGAAAATACAGTTTGTCATCCCGTCTTGTCAGGCAAGGAGCACGTAATGTACATAAATATTACTCACATATTCATGCTACGTTTACATCAATACATTTAAGAGTCCATCTCCACTCTTTTTTATTCTCTGTCCATGCATAATTTTATTGTAGTATAGATTTGATAACACGAAAGTCCAAGCAAACAAAAACAACCAACATTGCACTTGTCCGGTCAGTAATTTATGTATATACATAATAATATACATATTTCTGAATCATCAGTCTGAGCACACATATTTTTATCACAAGTCACCAAAGATAAAAAAAAACATTGCAATTCTCCGTAGTAGTATTGTGAACTCAAAACACAAAGGACTCTCTCCATATAGACTAAAGTAAGTTCTAGCTCAAAAAATAATTACAAAATATAATTAAAATAATATCATCAATTTTTGTTTAAAATTTTGATTTTTGTTGTAATTTTAATACATTAATATATATAAAATATTTTATCTTCATGATCTGCTTCCAGAAAGTGAGGACAATGTCAACTCAAAGATTTCCAACACATTCGTCAGTCCGCAATCACGTATTCGTGTCATTTAACAATCAAGACACAATACTAATGAGCATGTACATCAAGTCCATGTCACTTCTGTGTCTTCTCCATGATAACCGAATATTTGGATTTGAAAGAAGAGACAATAACGACAATGAAGAAATTGAAGAAGAAAACGAAGATGAGAATTCAATCGATAAATTTTCCAATTCCACGAAACGTCACGAAATGACAAATAATGAATATTGTTCTTTTGAAGAACAGAATCTTATCCTCACTCTACTCACAACACCAAAATACCGTGCTATGGGTGCCATCTACCTTGTCTTCCTCTTGACCGACCATTTGGGACTCTTGTTCTTCATTGTCCGGAGTATAATGGGTGTAAGTGAGAGTAATGGTCTTTCCTTAACACCGTCCGAAGAGGCATTGATCTCTACCATTGGAATTGAACTCTTCTATGACGTTATGATCAAGACACACAAATTTTGGAACTTGCAACGACTCAGCATTTACATTGGGATTTTACTCTATTTGGCTTATTTTACAATTTTGTTTATGGGGGATTATACACGAGATGAGTTCAGACTTGTACTCATGGTACTTCTTATAAGACTCGTGGCTTTCATTTGTGAAGTACTTGTTGACATAGCTATAGACGGAGCATTGCACAATGACCTCTGGAGACTACAAACAAGAAAACAAGTAGGAGAACGACGGAACAAAGCAGAACTGGCATCATTTCGTGAGTGTCAACACAGTCGAACTCCCACGGTGACGACTAAATCATGCTGGTCTAGATTATGTTCAAAAATTAAAAATTATTTGAGTGTCCGGAATATCAGAATGCCGCAGAGTGTTGACTACAAAGGCTCATTTTTTGCATGGCTTCCATGGTCTGTGTTTTATAAAAATGTGTGGAACAAAGACCCGTTTTCAACTAAATTGATACTTCTATTTTGTTTGGCGCCGTTGAGTTTAATGGTTTCGGTGTTACTTGTCCTTGTCCCAATTCTATTCATTGCAATGGTAGTTACTTTAGTGTTTTGTTTACTCACTTGGAATAGGGAAATTGTACATCAGTTGAAACAATATTTTGAAGAAATTGCTTATTTTTAAATCTAATTTAGTTATGGTGAATATTGCTTTATCCTATTGTCCACCTAGTTAGCGTAAGTTTAATACGAATCCTTTCCTTAACTTATTAAAATTGATTTGTTGTGCACAAAATAGTTTATATAAACATCTGTTAATTGACCTAAGTTTTGAGTGAACTCAATTTCGTAGCAATATATCAATATATCCGTATCAATGATACAAATCAAATTACCGTAATGAAGTAAACGCCATAATCATAATTTATAAATTGAATTAATTTCGAACTCACTTCCTGGCAATTAAGCCATACACTTATTTATTGGTAAAATTATTTAATTTAAACCAAGCCTAACATTTGTTTTAAAAATGATTACGTCATCGCAACTCTAGTAACTAAATAATTAAAACTTTTTTCTTATCATTGATTACTCCCTTCATCCCATTGCTGTCCAAACATCTCATGAATTCTTGACTAACTATTCTTGTCATTCCTGTAGTAGGCTTCTTTTAGGCAGCATGTATTGATTAGTTGTAAACTTGTATTGCTACGGTGATTACAATTCCAATGGTGAGAGTAGATTGCTTGGATTTTAGAAAGTCTTAGAAATTGTAAATTTGATTACGGCTGATTATAAAAACTTGTGCCGTGTTCTATTGCGTATTTGGCTATGAATTAGGTAATTTAGTAGTGTTCCAGGATTTTGAGCACTCGGTCATTGACTAAGACTTTAATGTCCTTAGCCACATCAAAGTCTAAATGATTGAATGCATCACTCTCAACCGCACTGTGGAGAATCACGTTGGGGAGCTCCTTTGCGAGTCTCTCCACGTCCTAAATAAAATAAATTGATTGATTGAATGATTGATTGAATGAATGAGTATATAATTTAGGAAGAGAGGCTTACAATAGGGTTGACGAATTGATCAGTCTTCCCATAGAAGAGAGCACAGGGGGTGGTAGTTTTCTTGAGGTCATAAGGGGGAGGAGTCTTCCGTCCATACACCTTCATGTTCTTCCCAGGAGACCCAAAGTCATACTCCCGGAAGAGGGACGGTTTTATGAATTGAACAATGTGAGCCATTGAGCGGAAAGATGTTGGAGCAGGGAGTTGACTCAACTGCTTGGCTTGTGCAACCTGGTACAGGTAGAATGGTGTATTGATTGATTGAATGATTGATTGAATGGTAATGTTAAGTTTACGTACGACATCCGTTTGTTTGGAGTAGCCCGTAGAAAATTGAACCATGACACTGCACAACGTTTGAAATGGAGGCGGTTGAGCACAGAATACGGACGTAAACAAATTGACTAAAGGGTTGAGTGCAAAGGGAAGAAACTGTCCCTGCGAAAAATTGATAACCCAATCCCTAGCTCCTCTAATCCCTTCCAAGTGAGTAAAGAGTCTGAGCATTGTAGTGGAGTGTTTAAGGTAGACGACAGGAGCGAAGGCAATCATGACCTTGACCTTGTCATTCATGTGAGGGTGATGTGACATCCTGATCCAGAATTGAGTTGGCCCCATGGACTGCCCAATGTAGGACACCTTCTCATGTCCCGTCTTGGCCAGGACCAGGTCAATTTGACTCGGCAAATCATATTTACCCATCTCATTCACACTATATACACATTACATGAACATAGAGGATTATTAATTAATTAATTAATTAAAATAAATGATTGGTTAAGTTTAAATTGAGGGTTGACCTAAATTCCCAGTAGGCGGGGTCTGTATTGGAAATGCTGACGTGTCCACGTGAGTAAGTACTCCCTCTCGAATTCCCAAACCATACATCATACCCTTCATCTGATAATGCAAAAGCTATCAAATCAAGGAGACAAAGAAATAAAGTTCAAATGAATTTTGGAATATAATTAAATAAGATTCCATCGACTCATTGACTCACGAAGCATATTTTCCTTTGTATTGACAAAAAACTCCATGCAAGAGCTGACGAGTCCATGTTGGAGAAAAATGGGCCCGCGGAACTTGTCTGATGTAGTATTGGGCATTAGACGGACAACTGTGAGAATGTAGCCGTCTGGAGTGACCACGAGATGACTCTCTCCTTTGTACCCGTACTTTGCAATCATTTCCAGCTGAAAATAATTTAGTGCATGTTAAAAATATATTATTTAGAGCATGAGTCCACGGCTGACGGCTGTCAAGTCTTTGGTCGTGGAGAATTTGAAAGAGCAAAATAAGATTATAATTAAAAGCTTATAAAAAGAATGACGTCGTACGGGTGACTTGTAGGCATCTGGGTCTACACGAAATAACCCCTGTTTCAATCTGGTGTCGACTTGAGGATTGATGGAAACAATGGGTCCGCCACCAGCGCCACCTGCTGAACTCGTTGATCCGATTGGACGGATTGAACGGGCGGGAGTGGGAGTTCGAGTCCGAGACTGAATCCAATCCTTCACTGTCATTCTGTTCTGACTCTGGGCGTCACAGAATTCAATGTCATGAACGAACACTGTGAGTAAAAACAACAGTAATCCACTGACCCAACTCTCACTCATTTTCATCAGAGCCATGTCAAAGGTCAGGATTATATTGACAATCAGCTCAAATACTTACACACTCACTCCACTCCATATCTAAAATTAAAACTCTGAATCCTTGTGTAATCCTCTTCATTTCAGAAATCGTTAACAAAATTTTAGTTTGGCAGACAAGGTCATCCGTTTAATAAACAAAGATAAACTCGTGTCGTGAGGACTATTCATTCATTACCCGACCATCGCTTCGTCATTAATTCTTCATTCATGATTTGTGTACATTATCGGTTTCGTTGCGTGTTGGGTGTAATGTCTACATTATACTCACATGACGGGTTTTGTTGTTATCACTGACGAGGGAAGTCCGGAGCCTGCAACCCACCGATTTCATCCAAACTTTTTTTAGGACAGGTCATTGGGTATCATTGAACACGTGTTTTTGGAATTTCCTCCACGGACCCCCGGGTTGTAAGAAAAAATTATTTCATTTTCGATTTTTCAAAATCGGAAATCCTTATGGCCCATAACATGTGTTTTTCGAGTCGACCAAAAAGGGGACTCTTTTTACTTTTTTATTTCGTCGTTTGGCTTTTCTAAAGAGTGGACAACTCAAAAAACATATGCATATAGGCCATAAGGACTTTCGATTTTGAAAGGATATCACGGCGGGAGTATGGGGGAATCCGCCTCCGTTGGAATGACACCAGACTTTGCACAGAGCTTGCCCTTGACCTCCTGAACAATGTTTAAATGGACGACTAAGCCCTGAAAACTCAGGGGTCACCGCTAGAGGTCAGCAAAGGTCAACCTGTTAACATGGTGAGCATTCCCGATTGACCTGACGGCGCTCAACGGCATTTTTCGAACTCGAGGTCCATTTAAACATTGTTCAGAAGGTCAAGGAGAAGCTCTATGCAAAGTTTGAGGTCAACCGGGAATGCTCACTATATTAACAGGGTTGAGCAGACAAGGAGCAGGTCGTTAGAATTCAATGTCAATCTGAAATGTGAACTTTACACGTAATGTTCACACACAAAGTATGAATATTATTCATTATGACTCCTCTATTTAGGAACATTTATGACAATCAAACACTCAAAACACAAAGAATGTCATGCATGGATGCATGTGAGAATAATAAAATCCAGGTGTCTGTCCAATTAAAATTTTCAATCTATAATCTAATGAATTGTTTAGGAGGTGAGAAACAGGCACTGCATTCTCTGCCATTGTACATTCTGTCTGTGGTGCACTATTCCACCTCGTTCACATGCGGAGGGATCAATTTAATTAATTAATTGATTATTCAAACCCAACTTCCGCAAAGCATGATGCAGAGTCATTAAAACTCCATTGTGCATAAATAAATACTTCAGAAAAAAACTTAGGCATTACAAATAAAAACATTGGATAAACTTATTATGCAATTTTTAATTTTTGAGTTTCTTCGTTTTTTTTAAATGTTTTCGTTGTACTTGTACTGTACATGGGTTAGAAAATACACCACAAGACTACAAACAAACCTTCATTTAATTAAAAAATTGGTACACTAGCGCTATGATGCGTTGTAATGGAACAACGTACCGGTGTGAACATTTTTGTAAAAAAATGTGTTGACTGCGAAGTATGCTTGAGATTAAACACGTACTTATTATGCCATTGTCATCCCTCGACAAATATCGCAGGATTCAAATCGAAATCCGTCATAAAAAATTACAAAGGAGCCAACATGTACTGTACATATTATGACGAATGTTTTGTTCAAACTGAGAGCAAATTATTCCAAATTATTTCACCTCTACCCTCTCACCATAAACAAAATATAGAAATTGATGGAATAAAAATCGATAGTTTTTTATCAGTAAAGTAGTCGTACCTGTACATTTTTAACATTGTGCTCGGCTAATTTAGGTAAAATGTTATTTTATTGTTGAACTCGAAATCATAAGGTCAGCCGAGTCAACAGAGTCCCGTCATCACAAATGACACAAAACGAATATACAATCCCATTCTTTCCAAGAAAATTGCTGGCCTAATTCTGTCTATGAAATATTACGACTCAGATTTATTGTCCTTCATACAAATTATTGGGCACGCGTCGAGTGTCGGCTTGCATTACTTTTTCTACTCCTCTTCGAGCATGCAATTGAATAACTCAGGTTATTATTTTTATGCAATTTATTTAGTTCAAGTCTGTGAGGTTTGAACTCTTACTTTTACATAGTGCAATAAAATTATATGTATGGCCTAGCCTGAACAGTCAATCCCGGGAAACAAATGTCAATAATCTTGAATCTGACGAGAACAATTGCATCGGAAACAGATCACGCGGGCACACATAAGCCCTAAATAAGAATTACATTGCATTGGCCCTAGGTGCATAAAAAGGGATGATTTCGTTAGGAATAGGATTAGTTGAACCACAGAATCACTCGTTGATATTTTTTAAAATAATTATTTATTTAATCAATACCTTTCACATCCATTTGAAAAATATATTGATTGAATTGCTCCTAGCAAAAATAGTTTTACTATTACGTATAAATAAATTATTGAATGGACCACCTAAACATGATGACGAATTGTTAACTTTGTTGATTCATTTCTGCCGCATGTTAAAAATAAATTAGTTCTGGTACACCAGTGTTAAAAATTAAGATCTTATTTATGAGAATTATATGAATAATTATTTAGAGTGACATCAGCATCCTAAAAGAGTAGTGAAAGTAGAAGTAAGTACATTACATATTATTATGTATAAAATAAGGCACTCAAAATATCGTTTACAGATAAGTTATCGTCTACCTACGATTATGCCTCCCACGCATTTGCATTTCTTGATAAAGTTGTGCCCCACTACTCACACCCAACAATACTTTACAACTACTACAATGATGTTGAATGTCCGTACACATTTTGGCTGCGTTTCTTCCAGCACTTCTCATGAAGAAAAATCCAAACCCAGTAACAATGATAACTACAGGGATAATGACCAATGGCATAAAATTTCCACTGATAATTGCAGCAGCAATGAAAACTGTAGTCAAGACAAAGAGAGTACCCCCACAACACATGTGAAGCATTTTTCCTTGTCCTTGTGTCACAGTTGTGTTCTCAGTCTCAGTGATTTCTGTTATCATTGTATTTCGACAACTTGGACAGACGACAGTGATGGGAGATCGACCATTTTGATGAATTGCTGTGTTGAGAGCCTGTGTGGCCATGATGGCATCATTTGTCGAATTATTCGGTTGTTGGTGTTGTTGTTGTGGTAAGAATCCAGTGGTCGGAGGTTGCTCATTATTGTAATTGTAAGGAGAAGGATTTCCAGGTTGGGGGTACGGATATCCCGAATATGGCGGTGGAATAAAATCACCAGAGGGTGCTCCTGGTCCCGGCCCCGTAGGATATCCAGTTTTCTCAGCATCCGGATCCATCTTGATTTCTGAAAAACATACGATATTTTGTCATTTTACAATTAATAATAATGCAATTAGTATTTCTTAAGAATAAACAACCAGCTGTACGTAACAGCGTCGACACTGCACTCCAATTTGTCCCCTGAACCTTTATCGCATATGTAGCCCAACTAACTAATATCAAGCCGCTAAATTGGTTTAGACATCAAACCAATTTGAATCATGAATCGTCTCCTGGAAATTGAACGCTGTAAAATTCCTTAGTTTTATGAAGCCATATTTTTCGGCCGCGACGTCTCTTCTTGACTTTTCATCTCAAATCTTTCATTTTCGGTTAAATAAGCCTTCAAATATTTTGGACTGTGGTAAACTGTCGCAGGTCGCAGAGCCATCTTTGCCATCTTCCTCAATATTATCCGGGACACATGGACCAGTTACAGTAATTTTTGCTAACCCTAGCTTTAAGGTAATTTTTTTAAAAAACTTACAATTTCGTATTGGCTGTTTTCAATGAATAACCTCACGGACGCAAGTCAAACAAATAAAGTGTATAACGCACCAACGCACGTGGTAAATGAAATCGCCAGTCAGTCACCATACAATACAATGCTACTCTAAAACACGTACGGAATCAGAAAGAAATTATTAATTAATTAAGTAATATTATTAACTCTGGATGAATTGTCAACTAGACGTAATATATTTGTATGTGAAATTCTAGGTCCTTACCTTCAGATTGGCGAGATTGGCAAATAAAATCTGAAATACCTACTTACGTTACAGTTCAGTTCAGTTCAAGTTTTCATAGTGTAGTCTGCTTTTCTCTTCAAGGTTAAACTAAAGGAATGGCAAGACAGCAAAAAAATCTACTCGTATATGCTCACTCAGACAAACTCTTACTAGTACATTTACATTCAGTATTCAGTGCCAGTGTTTATAATAGAGTGTGAATTTGCATGATAAAAAATACTGGTATACGCGAATATATCCATATTATCCAGTTATGCATGTAAGTTTCACTCCGAACATACCGCAAACCGCAATCATTCCCCAAGCCTAGCGGCGGTTCATAGATTTTGCACATGTCTCCAATGCACTCCATGTATAATCTTTGGCGATCCGAGCTTTTTTGGAACTGTGTTCACATTTTGTGTAATGTAATTTAAATTACTATTCTACCTATGCCCTCCTAATATTATTTTACTCAAATTTCGCTAAAATTTCCACTTCAACATTCAGGTGTCATGTGGATGGTGAATGTGATTTCTTATTGGGCGCCCTGTACATAATGTCTTAATTAATTAAGCCTCATATACTCGTCCATATTCATAATATCTCTCACAACCTTGTCACATGGAATATCCATGCACACTGTCAATGCATTATGCATGTCAATTAGGTTAATTGTAGTGTAGTAATGAGTTTGTAGAGTCATCAAATTACTCTTCTGTTTTGAATGTTATCGCATACATACATACATTACATTGCACATTAAATAAAAACAAAACACACCAGAATATTCCATCAAGTTATTATGCAATTTTTAATTTTGTAGTTTCTTTGTTTTTTTTAATGTTTTCGTTGTACTTGGGCGCGTACGCGTGTTAAAAAATAGATGGCGTGTTATGTTTATTTGTAATTAAACAGAATGTTCACTTGTAGCTGAGTCGTAAATTGTACCCCTTGACTTTTTCTTGACGAGTGGTTCCCTCTCTCCACCACATGCTCCAAAGTCTGCTTGAATCTCTTCCAATGTCTTTCCCTTTGTCTCAGGGACGAAGAAATAAATGTAAATGGATCCAAGGAGACAAATCCCCATGAAAATCCAATACCCACATGCTTTTCCTACAAGATCCATTAGGTCTTGGAAAAATCTTGTGACGGTGAAACCAAGGAACCATTTGAAGGCCGTCAAAATACTTGACGCCAATCCTGAATATACATTTCATTAATTACCAACTAATTAATTAATTAATTATAACTAATTAATTAATTAATTATAACTAATTAATTAATTAATTATAACTAATTAATTAATTAATGATTAATTATTTTTACATACCCTTGACATGTTGTGGCATGATTTCTCCTAAAATCATGTACGTGATAGGACCAACACCAACGGAGTATGCGACGACGTAAGTGAGAAGACTCACTAGTGGGCACCACTGCAAATACGTCATGGCGAAGGCCTCGTCGATTGACCTCACGTAGAAGAACACGCCGAATGCCCCAAGGGAGACGACCATCAATAGTTCACTCGTCAAGAGGAAAAATCTACGTCCAGACCCATCCACAAGGAGTGCAGCGATGAGGGACGCCACCTATTGGTTCAAAACAGCATAGCATAGCATAGCGTGAGTCACGTGTGGTTAGTATGCGCATGCGCATTTGCAACGTGACACGTGACGTACCATTTGGACGACACCCAAGATAATGGTGGAATAATAACTGTCCATGGTGACCCCGGCAGAGTGGAAAATGTCTACTGTGTAAAAAGTGACGGCGTCAATTCCACTCAATTCTTGGAGAATGAAGAGCATGAGGACAATGGACACAGGTCTCCAGGTTGGGAATCGAATCAAATCTAAAACAGACACGGATCGTACGCCACAGGATTCTCCATCATCTCCTCCTTCCAGTAACTAATTAAAAAATGCGCAAGAGAGATTAGAGATCGGTATAATTATCCGTGTATGTTAATCCAGATTTGCATATTGCGTATTGCACACTTACTTTAGTGAGTTCTCCTTCCACATCTTTTGGATTCGTTGCACCTCGGTACCAACAGAGGGCTTTCACTGCTTTCGCCATTTCGCCTCGTCCAATCAGATAACGTGGTGACTCGTGTACAAAGAATAGAAGGAAAATGATCATGATTGGGATGACGCCGCACACAAGTGCCTGGAGTCTCCACGATAAATAAGTTCCCGCTACGAATCTATGCACATACAATTAATTAGTTAGTCAATTAATTATAATTAAATTTAATTACTTATTTTTTAATTGAATTGTTGGACGTTTACATGAAGAGCATTCCAACAGTGATCATGAGCTCAAACCCAGCGGCTAATGTCCCCCGGATATCCGCATCCGCAATCTCAGCTACAAAGAGCGGAGCTGCAATGGCAAAGGCTCCACCCGATACCCCTGTGAGAAATCTTCCAATCAAGATAGCGTCCACGTCTTGTGCCGTGTAAATGAGGAACCATCCAATAATAAACGGAAGACAGAAAATCAGCATGCTCCGCCTCCTTCCGAATTTTTCTACGCCGAATCCAGCAATCGGTCCTGCTAACACGGCTCCAAGCTATTCAAGATCAAATTTTAATTAATTAAATGTTAATTAATTACTAATTATAATTTTTTTGACATACAGGTACCACAGAGCCAATCCATGACTCGTCTGACTCTGTGACCCCTTGGAATGCAGGGTCGTCCCTTAAGGAAGGAAGGGCTGTTGCCGTCCAACTCATCACACTTCCGAAGGCCATGGCTCCCATATTCGCTGTAATTATAATAATTAATTAGTTAGTTAATTAATTAGCATATTAAATTAAAATGGCGCGGCCCTATGGAAAAATACCTGCGATCGAGGCCAAGAGCTGAGTTGACCTGGATCCAACAAAAACAGGTGGTTCTTGGATTTGTGGTTGATGTGGTGGTGTGGTTGGTGATTTTGGTTTCTTCCCAGGTGGTGGAGGGTCCAGGACAATCCTTGTCTCTGTCTCTGGAATTCTACTCAATTCTGGAGAAATGCCTAAAGAACCCATTTTGAAAGATTGGTGGAATTTGACGGTAAGTAGTGGACTGTGGAGTTGGAGGTCCGACTCTAGAGTGAGACCAAGACAGAGACACGGGACTCAGAATTTAGAAGACAAATTTTTGCAGACGATTTTTTTCGATAATCAACATTTGTTTTCCAGAGATAGATGATAGATCATCATTAAAGTACGTTAATCCGGTCCAGGCCATGGCCAATAAATATGGACAGGATGTGTGCTCTGGATAGAAGCTATATAGTGCGTCAGAGTCTATTTCTTACTGGAGATAGAGCTTAAGAGAAGACGTACTCCTGGAGAGAAAAGGCCTTCACCTTAAACCCTTAATATTAGGCGGTGTGTCGAAATGTGGATGGAGTGCACGTCCACCTTGTATAGAGACCAACGCCGGATTAGACAACAGATGACAAAATCTACTTATGTACTTATAAATTACACAATGACTTGCGGTGAAAAGAATAGAATGACAGATGTCACAATTAATAAAACAACAAGACACGAGGAGTCTCGTGAGTCTCGTCATGACTGCATGTATTCCATCTTATGCTATTTAGGACGCATGGCATAATTTTGTCAAGCGATGACATAACACACACCTGTCTATTTTAAAACAAGGATGTCGTTTATTTTAGAATTACTTTATAATTTTTTTCTAAATTAATCTCATATGCTACTAATCTACAAGGTGGTTCATAAAAATTAGTCATAAATAAAAATATTTGCCTGTGTAACAACTTAGAAAAGGGTGAGCCAATTGTAAGCTCAAAGTGAGGGTTAGAGATAAATTCGTAAGTGTTGATTGAGTGAAAATAGTGGATGGATGAGAATGAGATGGT
>JAQIXO010001403.1:0-12547 GCA_034700305.1 Protaphorura armata
CAGTGTACCTGACAAACAAAAAGTACTGAAGTTTGATTCGTCCCTCGGGATATGTCAATTAATGAGAGTATTTTTTTGTTTTTTTTGAGCAACATGCTTCACCCACACAAACAGCCTATTGGATGTTTTTCGTTCTCATTATAAAAACTACAAGAATAACATAGGATTCTCGGAGTTCCTTTAATGAAGCAGACAAAGAATAATCGACATTCTTTGACTAATCACGTAAACTTTGTAGAAAGCTTAGTCAGGGTAACAATCTCCAAGGTTTTAGAAAGGAATGCATGACTTCAAAGAAATTGTTGATGACTTTACTGTGACGACTCTTCGATTGGAACAATGTCATGAATGTGATTTCTGAGAAATCATTATTTTACTTCAGGTCGAACATCAATACACAAGACATAAGCAATAAAATGACCATATGGTCATTTTGGACAAGACATAAGTTTCTGATACGCGAAATAAAATTATAAATCTAGAGTTTCATGGCTAGAGGGTTTTCTCATCAAGCTGACACGAACGTTTTCCTTTTCCCTATATACATGGATATCTTCGGGACAGGTCCAAACCACCCAAATCTTTGCATTTGGTTTTGAAACTTGAAGAGTAGATGAGTAGGATACTAAAGGGTGTTCATCAATGAAAGTCCCAAATTTTAGGAATTTTTTATGTAATGTTAGGAATTTTTCATGTAATGTTAGGAATTTTTTTACCTCCTCCAAAGTACCTTATATTTTGCCAAAAGCGATTCTCTATCACATGTTTCAAACCGTTTTGAGTTGATCTTGAACGGTTAAAAAATTATAAAATGAATTCTGGACCAAGTCGGAAAACGAGTTTGCCACTCCCCGCGGCCAATTTTTTAGTAGTTGTGTAATTACTCGGTTCACAACTGCCAGGTATTTAAGTGTTTTTTAAACTATAATATGTTGCGCGTCGACTGAGGTCAAGAACTTTTTAGTATGTGTGCTTTCGGTAAATCTGTGCCGATTTTCCGTTTTGCAAAAAAACGAGTTTTGACAATTTTTGAACAAATTTGAGACAACATTTCTGGCAAATTTTTTTCGGTGTGACATTATATTTTGGGACAGGTGTTACATAGCAGATTTTGAAACCCAACCGATTAGCTTTAACTGGTATAAGGTCACTTGATATTAACCTGGTTTTCCTAGACGCTGCGGGTGTTGAAACGTTAGGCGTTCTTGTATCAAAAAATTTCACCCACTTAACGGACTTCCTCATCGCTGCAAGGAGAGACGGATTACTTAAATTTCGGTCATTAGCATTTCTGTGTTCTTAATGCGTCTCTAGTACTAGGAAAATTATGGCTTGATCATTTCCTGTGGGCGAAAAATGTTGGCGAGGTTTTCGTCGTCGGATTCGTTTTTTTGGGAGTGGCAGACTCGTTTCCCGACTTGGTCCAGACTTCATTTTATAATTTTTTAACCGTTCAAGATAACTAAAAACGGTTTGAAACATGTGATTGAGAATCGCTTTTGGCAAAATATAAGCTACTTTGGAGGAGGTAAAAGAATTCCTAACATTACTTAAAAAATTCCTAAAATTTGGGACTTTCATTGATGAATACCCTTTAGAACCCTCAAAATTCATTAATCTAATTCAATGGATCACTTTTAGTGGTAAGTAGGATTAGTACAAAATCTTAATATATTTTTCTGGAATTTATCGGTCGGAGTACTTATTAATTCAACATTCTTTACGCCGCGTCACGATGTCAGTAACGTGTCTGAATTTTTTTCGCGAGCCGCCCGCCACACGAAATTTAAATTGAGAAGTAAAATATGCTAAGTAAATTTGTAGGTTTGTAGTTAATGTTTTTCCGCACACAACTTCGATTTCTTACTAACAATAAAGAGTGCACACTAGACGGTTTTCCTACATTCTCTGTAAGTGAGAAAAAATCGAATCTCGATATCTCCAAAATATAAATATGCAAAATTTATTTAATTAATAGTTCGAGTCTATTCATTCAGCGCTATAATTTCAATATTTCCTGCAGTCTTACAACAATCTAATATTTTCATTGTGAAACCTTGACAGATAAGCTCGTTTCATTGTATCGTTTTAACATTATCAAAAATAAAATTACGGTAATAGGTTGCGTTGAATTTACGTCGAGTTATGACGGTACGACGCTGTATAACAAAACCCCCTACAAAAATCCAAAAGATCAGTCCAAATGTTTAAATTGTATAAATCATAGATCAATCGATTCCATTGGCAGTTTGCCTACATTTCCGAATCATTTCTGAATTTATATACAAATAAAAGAAAAACTATACCCATTTAACTGACCAATATAATCCAACACGTAAAACCACCAAATAAAGTAGAATCACCTTGTATTTTTTTAATGGATAACAAGAAATCACGGATGAAAATTCTCCTGGCACACACTCCCGAACAAGTGAAGTACGGAAAGAATCCAATTAGTTCGTGACATCGTGACTCAAGCGGGTTCAGGGCTTAGGCACATCCTTTCAGCTGTTTAGAATCACACGTATTCGATATGGTTAATTTTTATCTCTTATTCCAAATGTGAATATACCGAATAAATCTACGCACTTAACACTTAAGAATTTACACAAAACATTTCTTGCACTTTTCTTAAAAAAAATTATTTTTCAATTGAACTCACTCTCATTACGATATCATTCCGCTGGTACAAAAACTGTACAGGAAATACAATATTTTATGAAATTATTAAAATTACCTGAATGGATTTATGGGGAGAACAATTTTATTTTGCCGATTATCATTGTGTTGAATATTGTAATGAAATGTAACTCCGCGGTGTACGTCCATGCCAAATGTCAAGGTCATAATCAAGTTCAAATGAATATTTACATTGACAGTAAGGCATTGCATTATCACATCATAAAGGTCATCATTTTGTTCTGCGAATCACGGACTCACAAAACATTACATTGTGGATGTCTTAAACAAAAACTACTTCATCGTAGTTTTTACTACTATTAGGGGTACACAGTTCTTAGGTCACATGTAGAAGAACCCAATATTCAATTTTCAGATATTGACTGCCATTTTTCATTTAATTTGGTACAGACTTAATTGTGATGTGTCAAATATTTGTGAATTTTCTTGGGAACTTATTTGCCGAACACAATTTTTAATTTCACTTCAAATATTACTCATAGATATACTAGTTCAAGAACCCGCTATTCTTGTTCGGATATTGTGAAAGTCGATTATTTCAGGTAAACAAGATTACACAACACAACAGAAAACAAGAGACACGAAACAGAATAGGTCCAAATTCTGTTAAAGCAATGATTTTAAGTAGTTTGTTTTCCTCACTCATTATATTTTGGGCTGTTGGACATTTTTTCCGTGCATGCATCTATGTAAAATAATTCCATGTAAAAAATTTATTAATGATCACTCACAATGCTAACCTGTCGGCTCTAACGAGGGAACTACCCATTCCAAATTTTTCTTCTGGAGAGGTTATCGGATTTCATTAGACACGTGTTTTTGGAAATTCCTCGACGGACACCCGGGGGGTCAAAAAAAAATTAATTAAAATTTTCGACTTTTCAAAATCAAAATCCTTACGGAATATAACATGTGTTTTTCGAGTCGACCAAAGACTCCCCTCTTCTTACTTTTTAAAAAATGGATTTTGTTGGGATGGCATGAGATCATTTTCTATTTTTTAATGTTTTTTTTCAAATTTTTTTTTCCAATTTTTTTTAAACGTTAATTTTGAAAATGATCTCATGCCATCCTAGCCAAATCCATTTTTTAAAAAGTAAGAAGAGGGATGGAGTCTTTGGTCGACTGACCTGTCAGATCAAATACATGTATAGTGTCCGTATAAAATTAAGCCTTAAAATAATTTCAACCCAAATTTTTGTCCGCATATTTATGTCGAGTCCGTAGCAGGGTCTCGAATGTTTCGTATTAAAATTATGCCTGAGATACCTAATCTCATTTCTTTGTATAAATAATTTTGTAATAAAATTTTCCAAAATAAATTGTCTCCGTAACCTAACCGCCGTCGAATATATTTTGAAATTATATTTTAATTACCAGCAAGAGAAAAGTTTAGGATGTGTTGTGAGTTTTACACGTTGGAGTTTCAAAAAAGGCAAAATTACGAAAATGATGGCACATACCTTCAAATTGGACGAAATAATAATTCAACTGTGAATTTCAAAGGATTCCGTTTTAATAATTTGGGCTCATCATGACTAACCAATTAGCATAGTGAACGCGATCGACATTTTAGATTTTCAACATTTCGAAATCACTTTTGCCTCTGTAACGCAATCTCACCTTATACACTTGATTATACGTAATAAATACAGCTACAGCAATGAAATTCTGATGAAAAATTTTAATATTTCAGAATCCACCAACAAGAACCTCTGACGCCAAATTCACCCAAATGACCAAGAAATCATGAACAATCACTCCGGAGCTCACTCAACAACTCATGGGAATTGAATTGAACTTTTTTTCTCTCCAAAAAAACTTCGACGATTAGGAGTTCCTTGCGTGCGTGCATCATCCATAAGGGTTTAGCAAAAGATTAAGCGAAAAAATTTCTTTTGTTTGAAAAAAGTGTCAAACAACTCGTCAAGAAACGAAGGAAGATTTTGTTCTAACTCCAACTTCCAACCGAAACATCAGCTCCCGAGAATTTTCCTTCCTTCGTGGATTTTTGTTTTCTCTTCCTACACGCGCAAGTTTTCCAGGAACCAACGTACCTACTTCAAACAGTTTCCCTTTTAAAAGTGAAGTCAAATGAGGTTCTTCATGCAACTTTCTCTCTGCCCTCAAAGTGAGTCGTTGAAACGTGAAAGTTGGTGGGAGGATTTTAATCCGCATCCTTGGAAGAGTAAAAAGGAAAAAGGATCAACATCATTGTTTTCAAAACATTAAAGAGTGTGTGCCAATTAGGAATGCACAAAAATAATATAATTAATTCCAAGAATCACTCTTCACTTTTCTCTCCTAATTGTTTTCACAATTTCCACAAAGTAAGTAAAAGTAAAAAGGAATAGAACTTTTTCCGTGTACAGCGCTAGCACACATATCAATTTCGGAAGGAAAGTCAGGAGTGCCGTGCAGTGAAGTGTAGTGTTGTGGGACCACGTAGAGTAAACAAATCAAAAATAACAAGCATCTGATCTCTTTGACGTTTCTCTCTGTCTTGGGAAGGACAAAAAGAGAGCACAGCAACCCAAGACTTTCTTTCACTCGGTGAAAGTTGGAGAGAAAACTCTACCAAAGAAGTCCACGACGTAACGAGTGCTCATTTAAAAAATATTTTCGACGCAGTGAATGTGAAAATGAAGTGAAACCGAAACATAGAAAATATTTGTAATTTATATGAAAATCAGTTAATGTTTACACTTTTATGTACAGTGAGAGTAATTTCACGGTGAAATCGTTAAAAGAAAAGTGAATGAACATGATATTTCTTATTTTCTCTAAAAATAATGAAAACATAAATATTCTGACAGTTTTTCTTTGATTACTCGTTGACATGTCCTTACTACACTAAAAAAGTTATACGGGATGAACAATCGTTGAATTGTCACTCTAAATTTTACTCCGATCAAAAATAGTGAAAGTGCAAATTCTGATGCAAAAAGTTTGGAAAAATGAGAACATCATTATTTCGGACATTTCACCTTACTTTATTATATCTTAACTTTGTACAATGAGAAAACATTGAAAAAATAATGTGGTCAATATTTCGGACAATTTATTGATATTACATTACCGGGATTGCTTGGGACGAAGTTTCAATCCTTGAAGTGCTGTGGAAGTGCAATTCCAATAAATTGCATCTAAATGTGACAGCTGACGATGTGAAAAATCAAAAATATGAGGACAAGACAATGACAATAAATTCAAATGAAGAAAGTGCTATAAAATAAAAATGAATATAGTACCTAGTGAAAATAGTAGAGAAATGTGTGTGATTGAACTGAAAGTTGTCAAAAATATAATGGAGTCCAATTAGTGTGATTGTGGAAAATATATTTCAGACCGGAACGTCCCGCGTCGTCGGCTGTCGATTTTCATTAAAATATTTTTTTTAAAGAACACTCATAAAAATGGAGTATGGTGACGATTATCGTCTCGGTTCTGGAGAAGGGGAGGAATTTGCTTACAGTCTTTGTGGGAATGACTCTGAAGTAAATTACACATTTTCATCTGTCTTCTGTAACAAAAATTACACTCTACCAGCCTATGGAACTTTGGTAATAATTTTTACCATAATTTTTAATTATGTTCACTTACTTAATCATCCAACAAGGTGTTGCAGTGGCTTACAAACTCTCAGACTCTCATTGTCGGAGCCATAATGTCTGTTTTGATTAGTCATACCCATAGCGGTCGAAATTGTTAAACTCTTGATATTTCTTGTTACTCCCAGAAATATTCAAGTGACATTTAGTTCTTCAAAAATGTATAGTTTCAGTTTCACGACAAAATAAATAAATGAGGAGGCACACGCATTCAGAAATGAAGTGATGAAAAAAAATACTCATCTGTTTCTGTATGAGTAAAACAAAAAACAATTACAAAAAACTGAGGTATATCATCTGAATAAAATAGTTATACATTATTCAAGAATTTTACAAACTCTGAAGTGACGTTTAGTGTTTGACATCTGAAATTACACTTTAACTCATTTCAAAAAAATAACACCCATCCATTTTGATAAAAAATATAAATCCATTTATCTTGATTTCTAAGAAAAACAAAATACATTTATTTCGATTTTTAGAAAAAAACAAGGTGAAACTTTTCTTTAGCCGAGAGAGAAAATAATGATGAGTCCAAAAAGATTTATAGAATTTAGTTTGTCTAAATAAATCTCATTCAGGATTCAGGCTTAACTTAAGAACCCATGCACGCGTCTGATCTTATTCAATGGAGACAAATGATTATTTTCTTAAAAACTTTGTTGCAAAAGTTTAGAATTCGATAGAAAGTCAGCAAAGGGTCGTTCATAAATTCTGTACAACAAAAATCTCTAAATATTGCAACACTAATATATTTTCAAGACAAAATAATTAATTTCGTTTAATAATTACCAATTCTTTTCCAGGATTACAAAGAAAATATTGAGCTGCAAAGAATCGTCCAAATCATTGTCCCAATACTCTTCGGAATTATTTTCATCGTTGGACTCTTTGGAAATGCACTCGTGGTGATTGTCGTGGCTTCTAATCAACAAATGAGAAACACTACGAATCTCTTGATCATTAATTTGGCCATCGCTGACCTTCTGTTCATTATATTCTGCGTACCATTCACAGCCACTGACTATGTCTTGTCATATTGGCCATTCGGAGTACTCTGGTGTAAAATGGTCCAGTACTTAATCATCGTCACCGCCTACGCAAGTGTTTTGACTCTCGTCTTGATGTCTGTGGATAGATTCTTAGCAGTCGTGTATCCCGTGGAGTCCATTTCCATTCGAAATGAACACAACACATTGATGGCCATTGGAATCACGTGGATTCTCATTTTATTGTCTTGTCTCCCGGCCTTCCTTGCTCACGGATTGGAAGTTCAAATGTAAGGAAGAATTTTAATTACATATTTGTAAGCTATGCCAACAAACATAGTAACAACATAGTGGTACTGGTTTTTCCTTGCCGTTTCGCTGTAGTAGTAGGGTTTGGCTCTAAACCAGATGAAATCAGTATGCAGTAATGCATGTGTTTTAACGAAGATACAATTTTGAAAAATATTCGACTGCCAGACTCACTGTCAGGACTTACATGTGTAAACTGAAAATCGAATGTAACCATCTGTCTTTGGCTTCATAATGATATAAATACATGCTATATTTTTTAATTGAAATATTACGATTTTAATACGGTAAGGTGTTATAATTGCAGCATCATTAAATCACATTGTAAAATTCTATTTAAGAAATTATGTTGGGCAGAATGAACAATACGTACGAATACACGAGACAGCCAGAATATGGAAATTAGGGACTAATGTGACTAAAATTTCATCAAAAGAATCCAGAGCTACTTATAGACATGTTTATTCTATTAAAATTTTATTATTTCATCGTTGTTCAATTATGTCGGAGTGTCAGATTTGTTCGGTATGATATATTTGTATAATATTGTTAAATCTAAATCGACTGCAAAGTACAAATACTAGCAATTACACGTTGAAGTGGTGGATTGTGGCATATTATTTTCGTGAATAAATCAGGATCGCAATGACAAAAGGTAAAATTGGGTAAATCGTACTCGTACTCGTAGCTTTTTGCACAGTTTTTATTGAAATTCGAATTCGTTACAGCGAGATGATAAAGTAGTAAGGAAAAATCAAGAATAATTAATTATTTTCATTCTTGAATGGTGATTCGCACGGGTCTTATATACAGTGTATATGTTGTAGGCCATATCTACAGTTAGGCATTATCTACAATGCCCGAGCCATACATGTTGCATAGGCTGTGTCTATCAGGCGAGGAGTCGTGGGCATTGTAGATAATGCCTAATTGTAGATATGGCCTACAACATATACATTAACGTTGTCTCTCAACAAGTCGTCGTATGGTAGAAAATAATTTGGGACCCCCCTTCTACTGAAATTTTTGAAAAACTATATTATGTAGATGATGAACTTCCGTCTGAGCGCACGCGTACCGTTTACAATTTCTTAGAAAATCAGCAAGCTAACGTATAATCGTGACCAGACTCGGAATTTGTGTCTGTGTACAATTATCCGACAAAAGAGGAGGCATAAAATCAATTAGTCAATTTTTGTGTTTCGTAAACATACTCTAATATCAAAATTCGGTTTACAGTTTCTTAGAAATCAAATATTTTAATTTTCGTAGGAGGGTGTTCCAGAAATGTACGAAATGAAATTCAAATTAAATAGCAATCGCTTAGTACGTTATCTTGATAAACTATTTTGCTGCGTGCGTTAGGTCATTATGTGAAATCCAAATTCAAATGATTTTTCACCACACGAGTTTTCCAGATAGATAGTATTCATAGTAATTTCAATATGGAGAATACAATAGAAATGATTTTATAAACCAAAGGTTGATATTCAAGAATAGACACGGCCGTCATATTCGACCCCTGTTTCATAATATAGGACTGGCAAACCGAACTTTGTGTAGTTTTTCAATATTACAAAGATTATTTCAAATTGTATTCGGCGGCCGAACTGCCTTCACAATTAAAATTTTGAAGAGGTCATAAGTATTAGTTTCTGTAGGTTAAGTAAAACAATAATTTCAGGCGAATGACCAAAACTTGACAATTGCATTTGAATTTGAGTGACAACTTGTGATAACGCAAAAATAAATAATTCATCATACAGATCAGATCAGTTCAAGTTTTAATGCATTTTGAACAGCTGAAAAATATTTTGTGAACACTCCAGAATAATAGGCGGGGTGATTGAGATTCACAAAAGTTAATGGGCATACATTCAGTTACGAGTAGCTCAACACTGTGTCGCCGTAATGTCATTAGCCTCACAGAGCGTACCTTCTCTGTGAGAACTGTGAGAATTGTGAGATGTGAATGGCTTAATGACCTAAAGGAAGTTGTCAATCCAGTAACCAAATAAATAAAACAAATAAAATTACAATTCCGATTGAGTATTGAAGAAAACGATTTCGGTGAAAATATTATTTAGATAATTTTACTTAATATTAGTTAATTGTTTTTATTATTTCAGCTTAGTTTTTATACACGAGTAGTGAAGTTGGGTAAATTGAAACGGCGGTCTTGGTTCATGACAGAGTTGGTCGTTCGCTCTATAGAAACGCCATAATCAATCCACCCATATATGAAATAAAACGTAAGGAATAGTAATAGCTTCACGAAGTAATTAACATAATTTGTGATTAAAAGATTAGGTTAGGAAAGATTACATTAGGAAACAAGGAGATGTTTACATTAAATTTCGATTACAAAACAACTTGTGTGATGCAATGGTGCTTTCATTGCTAGCCCACTTTTGATCTAGAACAATTATTGTTACACCTCACGTGTAGTACTTAATGGTAAGCTGTGTATTCGTAAACCATCACGCGTATTCAGAAATGTGCAATCCCACATTCTTGATTTCGTTTTAAGTGTGAGTAAACTTCAAATTAAGAGAAGTATGAGTAAGAACTTGCACGTACTGGCGAAAACTGCCTGACAGTTTTATATATTTTAATTTTAATTCTTTGGCGTTTTGGTAATCTCAAAGAAATATGCAATCTTGCGGTTCGTTAACGAGCCGGTAAGGGGTAAGGTGTCTAGACCAAAGCCGACCTAACAAACTTTTGTCCATGGATAGTTTACTCTTTAAAAACACCTATGTACACAAAATAAATTCTAGTACATGGGCAGTTATGCTATGTGGCATATGCATAAGAATTGAATTGAAAAGATTGATGTTTCTGCAGAGAAAATAAAAATAGTAATTCACTCAGACTCAGGCTGGCCGGGCATAACAGGTCAAACATTGTGGTGAGTATCAATGTTGAGTTATGTATTATGCAAAAAAAAAGTGGGACTAGAAATCCCGGTAATTTTTTTACTTTATGCAGAGGACAGGATAACTAAGCTAAGCCCACATTTCTTTTGACATATGGATACCACCAGTGCCAGTGCGGTGCGGCGAAATGAAAGTACACGAAAGTACCTTTCCTTTCTTCACCTTTCCTTTCTTTTTCTGAATCCAAAATCCAATAACAACAATCTTTTCAAAATATTTGGAACGTAAAATTGTCCACTAGTTTGTCCATAAGTTGGAAGTAAATTATTCCTGGTAAATAAATATTGTTGACTTCGCTCACGTTACTTATTATTTGCATGACTTGGAATCGCGCAGTGGAAGTACTAACCAGTAGTTTACTTCCAGAAATCTTTTGAAAACCAAATTACTGATGTAACGTAGCGTAGGAAGGAATTACGATTTACAATGCTTTCCGGCTGCTTTACACACATGCTGATAGTGTGCAAATTATTTCCATATTATTTACATTACAATGAAGAAGTTCTAGCCAAAATTATATATGCGTAAACTACTCTCAATTTTGGAAGTTTTTGATATGTCGAAATTGAGTCCCTTTGAAGAGTGAGGGCAATTTCTATTGAGAATTCAGTCAAATTATTTGAACTCACCATATAAAAGACCAACATTCCAAAAATTCATACATTAAAATTGTACCGCTTACGAAGTTCTTATTTATTAAACCGAGAAACTAACATTTAATCAAACCTTACCTCCGTATGTTAATTTTGAAAATATATATTTAATATTAACTTGCAAAACAGTTGTCTAGTGCTAATTCTCCTTGATGAAAAAAATCAAGGGTATACTTCATTTTTAAATGTTCATACTTTAATAAATTAATTCTTTCGACTAATTACTCAAATTAATGTCAGGCTAGCAAGGTTTGCTTCGCAGGTATTCTTAAGTGAAAACGAAATAACTAAATAATTTTCAAGAAAATGTTTATCCTCCTATCCTAAGAAACTCATTTAATCGAATATTTGCGTGTTTCTTCTTCAATGTATAAATAATTACATTTGTTCAATAAAAATTAATTCTCATTGGCATCCTATAAAGTCCTCAATTATTAAATTGAATGAGTTTTATCATTTTATACCGCAACATGTAATGTATACGCACAGTTCGTAGACATCAACCTAATGTCTAGGAACTGTGGTATACGTATTCAGTATTGCTCAAATTTAAACTATTTCTCCTTAAAAATTATAGTATATGAGATTTCGATTTTATTGTCTACTGTACATCGTCGTATGTAAGGCGGTTGCACGCACTTTTCAACAGACTGTTGCTTTCCACTTGCCTTGGGCTTTGATTAAAATAAATCCCCTCGAGACATATATTATTATGGTATTTTTTTCTTGTAAAAAATAGCTGCTTTAAAAATTATAATCTGCAAACTTATCCGCCGAGCGTGAATTAGTATTTTAATTCACATTTGGCAATATTTGTGTGCAGGTAAATCTCTAAGGTTCAAACGTTTGAATTCCAACAAGTCATACTCGCTGAGATCAAGCAAAAAATCCATTTCAAAACCTTTGTCAGATTTAATGCTTTCTTAAAAATCACTTGAGCAAGATCTTGAAAACGTATAAAAATACTAAATATCTCAATTTATCTCCAAGAAATTTTCATTCGCAAAATAGTTTACTTTACCCATAATACGACGAAGTAAGGGCTCGACAAACCCACAAAATTAAATTATGAATTCCAGGGTTATTATAGGAATAGGTGTGGTGTACCATGGTATATTCTGGAATGAAAGAAGTCGCGGCACTTTGAGTCTAGAATACGTTCTTAATATTATCATTCCCTAAAATATGAACCACATCGTAATACCCGTCATTCAAATAATATTACATATGTATAAGTTAAGTTATTACGTACACTTATTCGGTCCAGATTAGGGAATGTAATATCAAAAATTAATTGATATTTTGATATTAGACGTTCGAAATTTTGATATTTGAATATCAAAATA
>JAQIXO010001404.1:0-12544 GCA_034700305.1 Protaphorura armata
GCCAGTTTCATTTATTCTGGTGCCCAGAAAGTTGGTGCTAGTTTAATTTGTTTTGGTGCTAGCTTAAATATTTCCCACAATAATGTGGAAAGATAACGCTTTTTCTTTTGCCTTCCATTTCATTCGCATTGGATCCGTGGAATAAAATTCACAACGGAAGTCCATGCCATGCTACACAGCATTGACCACCTGAATTACAATTTCCGTGGGAAAGTTAAAAGTCGTCTGTTAAAATTATAACTTATTCCTTGTTTTGTATATACCCTTGACTAGTTCTTTCATAAGACCCGGGGCCTGATTATTAGGATTTTATATAGAGATAGAACTGCGCCATGTCAACTTCCGAAAATCTTACTTGAAAGTTTAAACTTGTAAAAACTTAAAAAAATGCATTTAGGTCTAACTGGGCTGAACGCCACCGGGATTTCCCTTGTCAATACTCTCATCCGTTTACACACATTGCACGGTTGAACTGAACTGAATTGTACTGCTGCGTTCCACAGCTTATGGCATGGCTGGCATGGTGGTGGCTATTGATGTTGTTTGCTGGGTGATCATTAAACGATGTGCGAAGAAAAGTTATGGGTATTTTCTAAGGTAATAAAATTCTTCAAAATAGGAGTTTCATTGGTCACGGTCACGGTGGCGTGAGGAATCGGGTGACTGAGAATTTTGAGAGGAACTCCCGTGCCGGTACATTTACAATGCATCTTGTAATATTTCCGAAGTGCCACGTATTTGTTTGTTTCATCACGTCGTACTCGCATTCATGTCCTGGCTGGGCCACCATGAACATTTGTGTATTATATGTATGTATGTATACGAACATATTTTTTATGTCCTGCATTTGCATCTTAAATAAATATATTCTTTGAAACTCACACTTTGTCACCACTAGTTAAAATTGAGTTTGTATTCCGTGAAGTCGAGTTATTGTGACACAATGGAGTTTTTTGTTCTGAGTTTTGGGCACAGCTCGTGTATTTGTAACAACAGTCTGGGGTCACGGGTGGTGAAGTTCCGCTAGAAGAGTTGGACGAATGGAAAGGGAGTTTCTTTGTGAGACTAACTCTTCGACGAAAAAAACATGAGCGGACAATATAAAGGATAAGGAGACAGGACACTCCGACGAGGGCCGTTATGATTATGGCACAATGCGGTTCTAGTCCACCGGAGGAACTCAGACCACCCTTGTCATCACTCGTCGCCGTCGTCACGTCTGAGGAAGAACTGATTGGTAGTGTTGACTTTGGATTACTTTTAACACCAAATTCTGTTGTTGCGCTCCTATCTGTTCAATTCAAGAAAAGTAGTACAATACTTACGAGAACAATTCACCATAAATTAATCAAAATTGGCCAAAAGTGTAGTATCTTGACGGAATTCTGATAAAATAGCCTAAATTTTCCCAAAATATATAATGTGAAAACTGAGAATTAACCTAAAGAGTTAATTACCTTCACGTATCTTTTGGCCTTTCTGTTTACAGCAGTAAACTCTAAAAAATTTCACTCTTAATTTATTGACTATATAGGTACACGTTAAGTCTAACGACGTCGAAACCAGACGTGACTGGATTTAGTATTTTTTTAATAAATGAAACTTGAGAGTGAAATGTCTCAACTTACTGAAAGGGACATATTGAGATTGAGATCCCGGGCTGTTGTCACCGCCTTCATCCCTGAGATCAATTGAACTTGTGACTATTTTTCTTGTCTCGCTCTCTGAAAAATCCAATAATAAATAAATAAGGTACATTGTTGAAAAGATTAGCGAGGGTTGACAAATTCCTGTCATTTCATTGTTCCATATGAGAAGGAAAGGCGGGTGTGGAAATTCCATGATACAAAGGAGTAAAGTAGGAAGTAGCATGTGGGGTTCTAGACAGACACGACAAGACAACTGATGTGTAATCGATATTTCTCATTTCGTATGTGTAATACAAGACCAATAATGAGATTTTGATGATGAAAGTAATACATATTTAATAATCGGAGCACCAGCACATGTTTGAAGTAGTCGTCGTCGTAGTCGACGAAAAGAAAGAACTGAGAGGTTCGAGTTAGTGGAATAAAAAAAGTTTTAGCTTGTGAGCAGATGGGACAAAAAAAATTCTTGGGGAGTTTAGTTAACGGTACGAGGGTTGAGGACATGAAGGTCCTCTCCTAAGCATAACGTAGTGTACAACGTCATATTGGGACCTGGAATGCTTAGGCACTGCATTGGACTGGCGGTTAGGACTTTCACCAGGATTCCGACTTTCTCCCTCTTTCCCCAACACGTAAGTATGATTGTTCTCATTGCAAAAACTCCCGACTATTTCTCTCATAACTCTTTCTTCCTATTTTTTGTCTGAATTGGTGCGACGCCCGACCGTCCCAAAGAAATCAATATATACATGTACAACAACGTATATATTTATGTAACAATAAAATACAATGGAACGGCCCCGGTAGCGCGCTGCTACTGCTTGTGCAGCACCGTTCACAAATATAAAAGATCTTCAAGGAAAAACTGAAACTTGAACACAAAAATTGCAATCATGACAAGGACCCAATTTCTTTGTCCGTGTAGTGTCTAGGGTATAAGAAAGGGTGCATAGGAAGACAAATGACAAGATTCTGACTTGAGCTTTTCACTGACCGAGACAGATGGGACAGCATTGATTTTTGGCCAGAATCGGCCGTTCACACTCAAGGGTTAAACATTTTCCACCAGAAAAACAGTGGACTTGACCACCTTGGCAAATACAGCTCTGACAAGGTCCAACCTGGAGGAATTCATCAAAAGAGATTTTTTTTACATTTTCTCTCAAGTAAATGGATTAAGCACGCATGATAAAATGTCGTTCAAGGAAGCGGACTTTTAGCCATGCATGTTTAGTCCCTATTGTCCATGACCACACGCGCGTCTTAATCTATCTTCTGGCATTCCAATTTCAATTCCATCCATACATACGCACAATATTGTGTATGGAGTGGAATGTGGTTTTTCGGCCGAAGATAAAAAGAGGAGCGCGGAGGATTTTCAAATATTTCATTTTAGTGAGCAAATAGCCCAGAAGATCAAACCTTCCACATTTCTCCCTCCGCATAAACTTTTTGAGAGTCGTCTGAAAAGCAATACGACGAGGACGATGACTTGGATTGGGCGCTGGATATGTTTTTATCATTTATTGTTCCAGACATATTATTCGGACATGTTAAGCAGCAATCTCCTTCATTCTGGATCCGACTGTGCGGACACGGTGTTGGAGGACAGTCCGGCCCGGCACACAAAACTTGACCGTCGTGACACGTACATGTTAAACAACCTCCGATTTTCCACGTGTCACCATCGACATGGGCTACCCCGTCTAAGGATTGGCATACTGATAAGCCATTCTCTGGCTCAAACAGGTCAACGTGCTCACCTACAACAATGCAATGAAACCAGTCCGGAAATAAGTTCTAGTGTATTTAATTTCGGTAACTTTGTTTTTATGCCACACCACATAATCGGAAGCGGATTTGAAAGTTCCGTATATATTTTGCCTTTAAAACCTGGCTGTTGAATCAGAATATGGTTATTGTTTGTTCAAATCCCTGAATAAAATGAAATGTTGAATACAGTTGTGTGGGCCGTTTACATAAATTCATTCCCGAGAAGTTTTCTTACCAGGACATCGAGGACAACAGCTTTTTGGATAAAAGATAGGATGCTCACATTGTGGGAGCGGACACGTTATCAAAGAGCACATTTCGGAGCCATTTTTACAAACACATCTTCGACAACTATCCGACCACTCTTCCCCATTTAAACGTTGAGTTCCATCCCAAGTTCCGTCACACTTGAGTCCCAAATCCGCCACTGATTTTGACACTACTCTCAAAGCTGGTTGATGCACTTGAGTGTCATGAGGACCATGAGCATGAGCCCCCTCTTCTCCATCTCCGTCTCCATCCTCCTCCACTTCACTCTGACGACAATGGCAAATGGGGCATCCTTTCTCATTTGTCTCAAACCCAAACTGACATTCCTTGACACAGTCAGCCAAACTTCGGCATTTGTTACATTTACAAGTTGGGCATCCGGCTTTGGTTAAGCGGAACCCATTCGGGCACTCTCGGTGACAATCCATGATAGGACACTCAAGCCCGTCTACATTTACAAGAGTAACAATACATTTCATTCTTTACTATGTTCTGTTGTACATATCACATTACATTGAAGGGTCAAAAATGACACCGAGTGTGTTGCAAAGACACACAGAACATGACAAACTAAATTATATTTGCTGGTGTATACGGGGTGGAACAGAAAAATGCCATGACTCATATGACAATGACAAGAACATAAAATTAGGCATTTCAACATGATCTTCCTTTAACCAGGCCCGCATTTTCTGAAACACCCTGTAAAAATTCAAAGAATTGTGTGAGGGGCACTAACTGTTGCAACGAGGACAACATTCTCCAGGAATGTGTGTGGGATTCAAGCAGGTCGTTTGACACATGGCTGCATGACATTTTATACGACCTTCAGTACATTCACAAGTTGTGCAAGGATCTTCATCCCATACATCAGAGTTGTTGTGTAAAGCCCCAGAGCTTCCAACACATCCTAAGAATCCAATGGATTAACTTTTAAAAATTATTATGTTAAATAAAGCCATTAAACTGAACGCGTGGATAGTCAAAATTACAAAAATTGAATTAATATATTTAAAAAATTCCCTAATGTGTTTTTGTAATGTACATAGTACATAGTTATAACAACAGAAGCAAAGTGCTTAAAATCATGAAATGCTAACGTCAGAGTCCACTCCTTCAAGACCTAACTAGAAATTTCATTCAAACATTGCAATGCACTTATCTTTATCAAATTTTACCTCATGGGAATTCAAACCCAGCGGTAGCGGACTCGAACACATCATTGCAAATTTATACGACATGTAGAAAATTTATTTACCAACGCAAACCGGGCAGCAAGACCCTGGCTCAGCCCTCACCAACGTACAAGATTCATGAAGATCACATTGGATTGGTTTACAAGAAACGACTCCATGATAACAATTGCATTCTGAACACTCCGCTTCATGAACCCAAGACTCTCCTGACTCGTACATTTTCCCACTGAAGGAACAAACGGACTTGAGTACTTCGTCTTCTCGTACTTTCTCCGAACCTTGTTAAATCAAATTGAATTCCACTTTTAGAGGGAATGTGTGAGCCAAAAGGATAAAAAATAAAAGCGATGAAATAACATAAAAAGAAAATATAGTCAGACTAGCTTAAATGCAGCGCGTACATACATACACATAAGACACCAAAGCCAAAGCCAGACACTAAATTTCGTTTAACTGATAAATACCCACAAAGATTAATTAATTTCCCCAAAAGTTTTGACATAAATTAAATTGGAAGAAGTTGAGTAAAAGGGAAAGGGGGGAAGAAAGCCATGTAAGAAATTATTAAAGTGGAGGGGCACGTCTACACTCAACGGTACGGTACGACGAAGTGCGTGCTTTTGAGAATGGCTGGAGAAAGTCAAGAGCATATGAATAGAGTACGGACGAGAATTTACTTTTACTTTCACGCACAAGATTTTCTCCTTCTCAGCACCACTCATATAATAATTCACTTTTGACTAAGGCTGATAATTATTCTAAAATTTATGGGAAAGGAAATGGTCCATTGGAAAATGCAAAGCAAGCATACATGAGAGAAAGAGAGAGAGTTTTCTGAACTCAGCTAAATATTTGACAATGGAAACACCCCTGGTGTTTTTCAAGTTCAAACAATTCAGACACGAGACCTGCATAACCAGAACTGCCCAGAAAATATATTCAACAAATCTTGAAAATGCTTTCGATTTGAAAGGCAGTGTTTTACTGATTTCGGATATTTTAAAGAGATTTAGAAAACTTCACGAATGACGACAGTTCTAATTTAATTTGTCCAGCCGAACAAATGAAAAATATCTTGAATTTCACATATTAAAGATTTAAGACTTAATCACGCATTAAAATAATTTGATATTATTAAAAAAATTATGATGTAAAAATTTGTTGATGAGGTTATGGCCTCCTTGGGAGACTGGGAGTTCAAATACCTTGATTAGCCCTACCTGAACCGCAAATGGTCTTACCTCGTGCGAGTGAATCTTGATCTCTGTCTGCGTACTGGCGAAAGTAAACTAACGCAAGTGCGTACCCCATGCGGGACGGGTAACTTTATATAGTTTTATATAGTTGAATTACTTTTGCGGTTTCTCGGAAGGAGAGAGTTAGATAGGCTTTCTCCGTGCAAAGATTCCGTGCACATGCAAGCACGTGTACACCGGTGAAAAAGGAAATGGAAAGTGCGAGGAACACATTTGTCATTTCCTTAGTTAAGCATTAGGAAGAAGACATTTTGCATGCCCAACATATTCTTCGTCCCATTTCCTTTCCCTAATTTTATCAACTTTTTTTATTTATTTTCTCCTCATATCATCATCATCTCATTCTATGTGTGTATGTCCGTGTGCAACCTCCGCCCGCCTCATCTACTTCTTATCTCTATCTTACTCCTACACACATTTACTTTCTCTTTTTTTCTTTCTACTTTACTTGGGCAATTTCTCATGACAAGAGCAGTACAGTTCTCAAGCACGAGTCAAATTATACCTTAACATGAGAGTACGGAAATGACAGTCCTTAGACCGCCATTAGTGTAAATATCCAAGCATTAGTTCCTCTCACATAAATAAGCCAAGTTAAAGCTCCAATTTAAATATAGTATGTGTTTTTAAGCTCCATTAGCACAAGGAAAAATGAAAATGGCGACTACAAGTGACAGTGAGCATTACTTAAAAAATGAACAAGGAAAATAAGTTTTTGTACCTTCATTTTTTTCGGCACACTCATAGGTTGGGCAGCAGTGTCCAGGTTGCCCAGTCAAATTCAGATTAGTCAAAAGATTTCCCAAAGACCCGTCTGAACATTTCGGTGGAGATGGACAAAGTAATCCAGGATTACAATGACAACTCTGAACTGGTGGACAACAAGTCTCATGACTTGAGTCTATTATTGCAGGGAGTCTGTAACTGTCTGGTGGACATTCCTTGACCTTTGGACATTGTACTTCATGACAGTCATCTGTAAAAAAAAAAAGACAAACAAAGTTACAACTTTATTTTTTAAGAGATTAAATACTTGTACATGATGGGTCTGAGCTGTCAGAGTGCAATGTGTTTGTAGTTTGTAATGTATGCACTGCACTCAACCGCCGTTGTCGTTGGACAGATTCAATACGGCAAACATGCTTCGCAATAATGTCGTATTTACCATAAACACACTCGCGATTTATTTATGCAAGGTTTACACCCTACGCAGTCTAATAAATTATGGACAAGTCAGATGGACAAGTAGCAGCATTTGAGTTCCGGAGTGTCAACACATCTTTTCTACTGACGATGAGAGTGGAGTGACATGTGCATATTATGCACTTTACATTTACATGTACAACCCTGCCCAAAATTTTGACATCGACATGTTAAGGTTTCCAATCCATTAGCTTGCCTAACCCTAACTTCGAACAAATATCGGCAAACTGCATATGTGACTTGTATATTCAGAATTTTCCAGTAAAAAATAACAGTTTCACAATTTTTGAATCAGTAAAAGTCCAAAATATGTCGGACATCAGAGCACAAAACATTTTTTTCTATTTAAATAATGCAATAGTGCAAAGGAGTAGTAACTTTTCCATGACACGTCAAGCCTCACAAAGACATAACTATTTTTGGTCATAAAAAGGTAAAAGTGTGGAAAAAGTAAATATATAATAATAGTGGTAAGGTCTTGGCAGCAGTATGCGATGCTGTGCAAGTTCTTCCGGTAAGCCACATGCAGGCATTACATTTGAAAATCTCTCCAAGTTTCTCACTACAGTGTAGTATTGCAAGGAAAAACTTCACACTTCACAAGTCCTTGTGAAAATCCGTGGCAAAAAAAGAAGAATCATGTAAAGACGGATGAATTGAATCTCATAAAAAGTCGAGGACGCAGTGGCTTTCTTGTGCGTTTCATGTGGTACCTTCAATTTTTTTCTCCACGACCCTCTCGTTGACTCAATCTTTGTGAGTGAGTGTGAAGAAAAGAATTGGATTCCATCCATGAGCAAATCGACGGATCGGATAGGTTAGATGAGATGACAGGGTTAGAGAAAGGATTTATGTATGCAGGAACCGTACCCATTCTTCCGCTCCTGCATGCAAAAGATATCCGTCATTTATAAATGGGACACACACACACACCAATATATGTATCCTAGTGTATTTCAAGTATAAAGAACAAAGTGGGATGGATGAGCCCAGGATGAGACGTGATCAAAAATTGATAGAGTCAATCAAGGGGTTTGAAACCTTCTCGTCACTCGAGAAGAGCACTTTGTATTTCTTTTCCATTTTTTATGACTGTCGTTCGTTCGGATCTTGGAATTAATAGACGCGGATCCTGTGCAGTGCAATGCAATGCAATACACGAAGACCAGGAGCAACGCAAGGTCTCATCTTTATCCTGGATTGCATCTCCTCCGCTTACCTTGCATTCAGATTCAGACGTCGTGTGAAAACGAATTTTTATCATAATCCCAGGGTGACTCAGAAAATTTCAAGGGTGTTTTGTTTTAGGAATATTTTACATTCAAGTTCAAGTTGAAACAAATTCCACGTAGTTCGAGGATAACCCGTTTAGATTTCAGGAATATTGGCGTTATGTACTGCGGACATAATCTCATTGTTATCAAGTGCGTATATAAGAGAAAGCAGAAAGTAGGCGACAGCAATAAATTGCTCTTCACTCTACCGCAGTAGCATCCTAGCCAACACATTTGGAAATATTGGATGTTAAAATCACAGAGAATATTTCCCTTGATCTAAAAATGCTGATAGACTAAAAAATCTGTGTACCTCAGCTGTCAATACAAATTCCAATGTAGATCCCAACTTTTCAGGGCAAAATTAACGACCAGTAGCTTAAGGTTAAAAAGGAACACACACACACTGAGACAAACCGCCCTGCGGATCACACATTATAGGATATGTATGTATGGATTGTTCAGCACCCTGGGTATCTTTAGATTCAAGGCGAGTAATGAATTAAAATGCCGTGATTTATGGGTTGGGTCGAATGTGAAGTGCAGGATGCATCTCGTGCTTCTCTAAACCTTCTTTTCCTTCCCACATGGTTTTCCCTTGATAATTTTTTTTACGACAAGTGCATTTGCATTGTTGGCTCAGTTTCATAAACAATTTTCCGTTGCATCACCCAAATGCCAGGATTTCACATTCCAACTGTGTGTCCTATCTGTGTAATGTCATATGTCAGCAACTGCAGAGACAACAACGCAGCGGTACGATTGCCATGCTGTCGAGTGTGCGAGAATGCTCTCAAGGATTTAACCCCATTAAACCACAAGACGCGAGAAAGGAGTAAAAGACAAAATGCATACAACTATTCAACTAATACTACCACACAGTAAAGTATGTACAAGTGTCAAAACATTAGGGTAAAGAAAATCCCAATGAACTAAGTCGTAAAATCACCAACATTCCTGTTCGTGATCGTCAAATAACACTGCTCTTTTGGTGAGAGAATTGATGACTTACTACGAGTACTACTGCAAACATGACTGCAATGGTGCAATGCAGTCGAATGTCAAATGAACTCAATGTCTCAAGTGCAATTGCAATTTTGGACAATTTCTGTAAATACAGTAAAACTCAATTACAAGTCCGCATGAGTAGTTACGAGTACTAGTGACCTCAACGTGTCTGTCGCATTAACTTGAATTGACTGCAGCTAAGTTGATAAACCGGTCATTAAGAATTGTATAAGTTCATGTATCATTGTTGCAAGTTATACGTGATTGCTTAAATTGATAATGGAATTTCTTTACTAGGCTAATAGTCACAAGGAAGGATATTCGAATGTATTCTGCACCCAGATCTGGATTAATTCTGTTCATATTTATTCTCGTATCCGTATTCCCGACAAAGAAGCAAAAGCATAAAGACTATTTCAAAGTTCAAAGAATGAAAGAATATTAAAATTTACAAGTTAAGATTTCCACAGGGTCGAAATCGTTGGATTGTACACTCCAATTTTGCCACAGAGAAAACGCTGATCAGATCTCACTCTTATCAGAAACGGAAAAAATCAACGGTACATTAATCAACGAGGAATGGAAGGAAAGAATTTGAGCCAACAAGCTTCATGATTAATCGCTCCAAAAACTGATCCAATCCACTTGCACTTGCTGAATGATTTCAAATCAGACTCCATGAGTCGTGAGGTCATATGTTGGTGCATATACGAAAGGAATATTACACCGGGAATTTTTATTAATCCCACCAGATAAATACATAAACAAGATTCTGAAGATTCAGATTGGCAAAAATAGAACAGGCAGGCACGTGTGTTGTTTTGTCGCAATGTGAAAGAAATTCAATATATACACGTGTGGTACGTATTCAATATAGCTTACATAATAACACCACTTGGTGCAATCAAAATATAGTATATTAAAATATAAAAATATATACACTCGCTTAAGCTCAGGTGGGAGCAGCTAACGAGAGTATGAATTGTATTGTTACTGAATTATTCATAGAAATGTCAGTCGTTGTTCTGCAAAAATTAAACACATTCTTTGGTTCATGTTTGTGTGTGTACTTCCGTTTTGTAACATATAAATTGGATTTCCGTGCACGCACGCAAGAATAAATAATACCCATTCTGACGCTTACAAATAAAAATTAATTCACAGGTTAGTCATGACATGCCATGATTTCTTTATGCCTTTTTCACCTCTAGCCACAGCAGAGCCCCAAATTACACCTTTATGGTACGGTCATCCAATGTAAGTTGATTCATTTTTGATGTGTCGAGGAATATGTATTACAAAAATCTGTCTATAGTTAACGAGTGCAAGCAAAACTCACTCGCATCAGTAGAGTAGTTAGTGACAGTTGAAAAAGATTCTCGACCAAATCAGTGGCTGAGGGTATAACAGCTGAGCTTAAGAAGATTAACGCTTTGTGCAATTTCTGCTTGTCAAGGATGATTGGATTAGAGCTTGAGGACTCAAGAAAAAGTAAACAAACCTAAGCTAATCAGCCAAAAAGTACTACATATTTTATGTTAAGTGAGAATGGAGATCCAGGAGGGTTGTATTTATGTATGGATGCCCCTGGCTATCTATTAATTACAAATTCCAAACGAACTTTGATATGCTCCGGCCTTGTGAGCATGCCAGTCAGCTGCCGAGCCAAAACACTAATATGTCGTGCCGCATGTTTTCTTTGCAATTTAAACACGATGATCACGTAACGTTAGTATGCCGATTCTGCACATTTTACATTAGTCAGTGCAGTGCAGTGCAGTGTTTGCTTACAAGCTCACCCACATTATCATGTTGGACATTTATTAGTGCCCATGAATAATTTTAGTAGTCGACTATAGTGCAGTATTGGCCTTGGTCCGGTTTTAGCCATTTGTGTTAGGAAATAGCATTCAAGACATGGTAATAATGTTGAAACAGCTAATTTGATGTGGTCGGTCGTTCGTAAGTGGTCTTGCGCCCGGTTACCTTCGAATATCAAAGTTTTTGCTCCTAATTGCAAATATATGGCGAATTTGAATAGTCATTATCCCCTTATTTATTGGTGACTATAATAAATATTAGGCTTGGAGATCCTAGAGCATGCATTAAATAATAATTGCCTCCAGGTAGAGGGTTTTCTTCTTTAAAATCCCGTATTTGTGAATTGCGACTCTTGTACGGAAATTTGAGGAGAGGACTGGAAATGGTGTGTAAATTGGAGTGTTGCCTCCACATAAATTTTCGTGGGCCACGAACTCAAAATTATTAGTATGATTAAGTACACCATTACCTTGGACACATCCTTTTTCCAACCTCAGAATTCATACTACTACTACATACATACATATACATCTGTAGTGTGTAGAACGCGACGGAACAGAATTCCTTATTTGCTCTAGGAAGGAAATTGCAATTTTTTATTCCATTTTTGATGTGGACCGAGATACGAAAAAGATACGTGGAGCGGACTCATTCAAGTCCAATTCTGAGTTAGTCGTCCTGGCCCTGGCATGCTCATACTCGTTCGTACGCTTTCTTGTTCAAGACTCAGGAGGATAGTGCACGACAGATGAATTATGGCTCTAGTTATGTAGCCCCAGCAAATTTGAGCTAAAACGTGTTCATAGGTATTCATGGCAATTGTGGAAAGATGAAATACGGAAGATTGAAATGAGAGCAGACTAATATCTCAGTCAGGGTTTGCCCTGAACACATATAATTTACTCTAATATAATGAAATAGTATTTATTTAATGGCAAAAAAACTAATGGAAAGGTAAATAAGTGCATGAGACCCGTTGGAAAAAGCTGTATACAAAATGTGTCCAAATTTTTTCTACACTTTCTGTTGTATACAAAAGTACATAAATTGTATACTATTGAAAGTGTAAAATAAATCATTGCCTTCTCTTTCAA
>JAQIXO010001405.1:0-12539 GCA_034700305.1 Protaphorura armata
ACAGATTTTGCTTTCAAATTGAAGATGAGGAGCAACGATGATAACTACAAAGACGGCTTGGAGATAATATGCACACTTTTTAAATGGATGTGTGTATCTATAAGCATTCTGTTTGGCCCTGTTCTATATGTGCTCATTGAATTGAAACTTGATCTACTATGGGTCATCAATTATACTATACGCACAATTCCATTCTCTTGGTACATTTTATTCATCGTGATTTGTCCAAGCTTGGTCGTCACCATCATCGGATCCGTCACTCTCGTATTCATACTCACGATTCACATCAGTTTCTCTTCAAACTCCATGAGACTTCTTACTGGGTATTTAATTCAACTTAATATGAAGTATATACTAATATTTAATTTATCTCATTGCGTTCTAGAATGATGACCTCGACGAATGAAGATGAACGAGTTTGGGGTCAAAAGTTTTACCGTATCCACCAGCTGTTGTCCATTTATTACCGATCAACCTGTCTCACAACATTCACTGCATCATTCAGCCTTCTCATCTTGTACATGATAACGGCAGTCTATTCAACCATCGCCTTGGCAACCCTTCTGTCTCCCCTTGTCTTGGTTTTTCTCGCGATTGTAGCATTTGTGGCTCAGTACGGAATAAAAATATTTCTCCTATTCTGTTGTGGGATGACACAGGGTTCAATTGAATTCATTCGATCCAATTCAATTGCCACCAGCAAACGGGTATCCAACTATGACAAAAGATTTCTTCGTTCATGCAAACCCCTGAGTTGGTCAATCGGGACTGTCAGTATCAAACAATCGACCTATCCGGGGATTATGAGTGATATCGTCATCAGCTCAGTCGTAAACTTGTTGTTGATGTAGTCAATAGTCATTATAGTTTACCATGGGCATATATTCTACTCATAATGAATTAAAATAATAATAAACCTTCTTTATTCAGTCTGGGAAATTGGAATTTCATGCATTCATTCTACTCGCAAAGGCCAAGTGATGCGATTTTCTTGTTACCCTTATTTTTTAACCAAGTTTAATATCAAAGCGCGTCAGGATAAGAGATTACGATAAATATGCGTAGCTTGGAATTTGACCTAATGTTAATTTTAGCACAGTGCACGCCTTGCTATTCAAGACTACTGCTCAATACAAAAATAGTTTGGCTCTCCCAATGTAATAAAGTAAATAATAGGTACACAGTCCGTGTATTGTTTGACAACATTGATCCGGTATAAACGCCAACGCGCCTACACATGGAAGTCTAAAATTTCCCTGTTTTTGTCACGGTAAAAGAACAGAATAAGAAAACCGAGTTAAACCAATTTCCATAAAAAACCACCATCTTTAAATGATTAGAGTTTGGCCATATTTGTACATAATAAGTAATTTGAATTTTAGAACTACGTATCGGGTGGTGTGATTCTTTTAGGTCTGACATGACATTATACATACAATCCGAAACCGACATAAAAGATGCAACGTTAAGACTTATTGCCGTCAAATTTATACTACGAATAAGTAAAATGTTTCATTAGCTATTAGCCTGGCCTTTATACTCATACACGAATTCAATGCTGGCAAATACATTAATATATTTCATATTTAAATGCAAGATTTTGAGTGTATTCATGAGGCATATCCCAATTTTATAAATAATGTAGGAAGAGCGTCCCGTGTCGAAACTTTATTACAAACAAATTCCTTGTACACAGAGTGAATTTTAATAACTAATATTATATTGATATTAAAATTATTTCACGGAATTCCGGATCCCAAAAACAACTACTCTTCCTTGTTTACAATTTGACATAAGCAGTCAATTAATTAATAACAAAACAGGTTAGATCAATTAGAGGAACCGCACATTGATAGTTTCTATGGCACCGAGCAAAATTTATTATTTATCCAATGGTCCATTCCGTATTTCTATGTGGACTCTTTTGAGTAATTTTACTTAAGAACTCTATTCCTAATCATGCTCACTTATTTTAAACCACTCCATCTTATTGGTGAGTGATGAAATCTTTATTGGATTTTGTTCGGGTAATTTCATTCCTAATTTGTAGAACAAAACTAAAATTTTCACGACAATTAGGGTCCACATACTTCACAGTGTGTGTGACAATGGAGAGGTAATGGAGAGTACTTTGTCAATTGTCATCTACCGCCCACTCATGGCGTCATGGCTCGTCCTTACTGCACAAACAAAAATGCCATCCGTGCATCTCTAGTCGCTGCGACCATCGTAATTCTGTATACAATCCCGTTTTGGTGGGAATGTGAAATTGAGAGTGTTTAATTATGATACAAATGAATCTTGGAACAAGTACCGCATCTTCCGTTCCTTGATGAAGAATGTGAATTACGTTTGGTACTACGACAGAACTTGGCTGTGCATGTTTGTCTATCGAATCATCCCCGTGACACTCCTCACACTCCTCAACATCTCCATCTGCTGCTACTCCGTAGAAAATGCATAAGACTTAAAGAGAAAAATCAGAGATTGACATTATTGAGTCGGAAATTATGAAATTAGCAGTAAATAATGTGGAAAACTTGGTCGCACTGCTAGGGGTGACGAATTTTATGAGTTCCATTATAATCTTAATCTGCATGTCTAAGGTTAAAAGCGATAGAATTGGTGAGACCAATTTTTATATTAGGTGCGTGAGAGATTAACTTAGCCATTTCATTTGGCGCGATTTGTCTATTCGACTCGTACTCATTGGAATTTCTGGAGAACATTGTGAACAAAATTACAACTCACATTCATAATGGATCTGTAGACCTCCCTGTAATAAATAAATATAAACAAGAATTTTTTATGGAATTGTATTCAACTTTGATTTTATTTACGATTTATTTAGATTGATAACAAAACAATTTAGTAGACTGTATTAACTAAAATGAATTAAATTTAGCTATACGTTGTGGCACAAATTCCCATTTAGACTTTTGTTTCAAGCTTTCTGGTTGGATTGAGACAGAATGAGTGCAGCGGCTTTTTCACCAATCATCATGGCAGGAGCATTTGTATTTCCGTTCGGAAGTGTTGGCATGATAGAAGTGTCCGCAACTCTTAACCCAATCGTATCATACACACTATTTTATAAAATAAATAATTCACCATAAATAAAAAATAAATCAATGTGAATAATTAATTATACACTATACAATACGAACCGCAGTTTAGAGTCCACGACGGTATTGAGACTACAAGTCCCCGTGAAATGATGTCCAGTCGCCCCCCAATGTCGAACCAAACACTCCCAGTACTGTTGAGTTCTGTACCCCCAGACAGAACAAACAGTGGGAAAATTTGATTCGTCCAACCTGGCTCCTCCCACATCTTTGTAAGCAGTCGAATTTTCGTAGAATTCAACAATAAATTGTATTCCTATGGGAAAATTATTATGACATGATTAGTTGTTTTCTTGATTTTTATAAAAATATACGAATTTTTGGGGGTAACGTGAGTCGGACCTCTGGCGAGTCTTCTGATATCGTACGGATCACCACCATACTTTGGATCAATCATTAAATCATCACTCGGATTTGAACTCTTCAGTTTGACGACGCCAGGTGTGGCTAATGGTCTTACGAGGAAAACGGCAATTGTATTTGTGTCAGGTCTCGTAACATTCACAGACTCAAGATCAGTACTTGGATCACTTTGATGTTGAATGAAATATTGAATGTCCGGAAAATTATCGTTGTCATTTGTCACGCTAGAGATGTATCCCAATGTACCAAAAGTGTTCCTGTATACTCCTACAATCAATAAAAAGTGTAAATTATATTCGTCTGCTAGGAATTGAACCCTGAACCACGCGTAAAATATAAAATCCGAACCAGTTCCATTATGACGATAAATGTCTTCAATTTCTGTCGTCAAATCTCTCTCAGGAACAAATGTAATATCTTTATTGATAATCATTTGAATCGTCACACCCAAATGATCTCGAAGATTTTGGCCCACCGGTAAATCCACTCTTGGTTCAATCTAGGAATTAAAATATAAAAATTAACTACACAACTAATTTTAATTAACTTAATTATTTTTATACCCCAAGGGCAAGTAAATCATTCCTGGGTCCAATGCCGGATAACATGAGAAGTCTTGCAGACTCAAATATCCCAGCACTGACAATTATTTCTTTTCTGGCTTGGACGTAACGGGTCTGGCCATGACGAGTGTACGTGACCCCGATTGCTCTATTATTCTCATCGAAATGTATCTGTTAAAAAAACAATTAGAATTTTGTTTACTAATTTTAATACATTTTTGCATGATATTTCTAATATCAAACCTTAGTTGCTGTTGAGTATCGAGAGATATGAAGATTAGTTCTACCAAGGACAGGTTCCAAGAACGCTTGATAAGTTCCCCAACGTCTTCCGTTCTTACTGTTGAAATCAATGGGTTGAAATCCTGAAGAAATTAATTAATTAGTTAATTATTGTAACAAACTTAAATTAATTGTAAATAAAATATTAATTATTTATTAAGACCTTTGCTTTGTTGTTTATTTAAATCTTTGATGGGTATATTGTTCTCTCGAGCTGCATCGAAGAATGTGGATGCTGAGGGTTGTACCAGATTAGCAGACTCAATATGGAGTTCTCCACCAGTGCCATACGTAGGACTGTTAATAAGTAACAAAATATACTAATTAAATAATAAATATAATATACATAGCAATCCAAACCTGATGTTATGGGTAACTCACTCCTCAATTGGATTTTCAAAATTTCCATGGTAATCTTCAAATTTTTTAAAATGTGGTAAAAGAGCATCGTAAGACCACTCTGGATCCCCCATAAGATTTGCCCATTGATCATAGATTAAGGGATTCCCTCTAGTGTAAACCATTTGATTCAAGGAACTCGTTCCTCCTAGAACATTCCCTTGGAGTATTGTAATTACTCCGTCCGTTGCCAGGGAGTAATTGGGTTGAGGAACTGTGGTGTAACGGGTGACAGAGCCTGGGGTATCAATCCTAGCCAAGTAGAGCCATAGGAAAGGGACAGATGAGATTGGACTGGGATTACCCCCTCTCTCGAGGACCAACACAGAATTGGAAGGGTCCGCTGACAGTCTGTTCGCCAACACAGAACCTGCCGTTCCTCCCCCGACTATTTACATATTACGCATAAAAAAATTACTCATAAGAAATTAATTCTTTCTTACTCAAAATTGAAAATATTTTTTGTCACATCTTTATTAAAATTACCTATTATGTAATCATAAATTTCGGGTTCAGAAGTAGAATTCGCTTCTATTTGATCTTTGGCAATGTCTTCCGCATGGTAATCCCGTAGTTGACTCGGAAGTGATATTAGGAAATACACGAGGGCAAGGTAGACGGGGTTCACCATCTTCAAGTTCTATACAGTACAATTAATATACAATAAAAATCAGTGGTACTGTATAATAAGTCAAAATTCTGTGTAATATAATATAATATAATATTTGTTGAACACTTATTGACACTAAATTATTTTTGGGCGTAATTAGCTTACAAGGTGTGAAGTTGAGTGTAGATGACTTACTGAACGATCATTACATTTTTTGTATGATTAATATTTAAAATTAATACAGTAATTCTCAATTGCATGCATGGAATTGCAACGTGAATGCTCATGAAGTGTGAACTTTGATTTATTTTATCGACGACAATTTAGTTATTGCTATAAATTATTGCGAACTTGAGATAAACAATTAATGCTGTCAGTTGACTCTTTGATTCATATGTGCACATTTGTATAATAAATCTCCATTAAAGTAAATAATTATTGACAAAGTTTTTCAGCGCAATAAATTATTTCCATGGAATTTTGTAGGTAGTCATTTGCAATGCAATGTTGAAATGGAGTGTTTACATTACAAGTGACATTTCATAAAGTACTTAAAATGAAGATAAGTGTTTTTGCATTCCGTAAGTCAAATCCTGAAGTGTTTGGGTTCTATACTAATTAAAATTTGTGTGTTGAATGATATAAGTGTATTCATGTGAACCACATGCGATACATACAATATACAAGTGATACTCGCCTTTTTTGTATAAATGAATTAATTTAGGAAATAATTCCGAAGTTAACTCATATGGGTCAGATTAAGCAAACCCGTCTTTCATTAAAATAACGCTAAATTGAAAACAACATTAAAACATTAAAAAATAGCTTTACTTTCATTCACGTTTAAATATGTTTTGTACAATAAATTACTGCGGAACTCATAATTTCACAACCTAAAAAATAGTCACTAGTTAGCTGGTAACACGTTTTTTCACTTTTGAACTTTCCAGCTTAAATTTCGTAAACACATTTACCAAGAGTTGTGCTCGCGTAATACTCCCACATAATTTTAGATTATCTCATTATGAGCCTCAAATTCTTGGCAGATTAGAAAAAATAATACAAAGATGTACGCAATTATTATGAATTGAGATCTTTATTAATTCATTTTGCGAATTTGCAAAAAGAAGTTAAAAGTTGTACATACATATAACAAACAAGTAATACAAATCCGAACAAAACATAATAAGACATAAGTTTTACAAGTTTTAGAATAGCACCTGTTAATAAGTACAATCAGAGTGACTTGTAATATACTAACCTATAAAGTTTATTTTTGAACAAAAAGAGTAGGACATCATAATAGAGTGAGGAAGAAGCACTATTCAAATTCATTTAGAAATTACGGACAAAACATGCAAGGAAGCTGGCTTGGAATTTAAGCCTTCGCCGAGGAGAAATGCTTCAAGTACAATGGTCTTTTTTTGATGAGTAACTTGAATGTTGATCGTATTGATTTCCTTTCCCTGTTGAAGGTTCCATGTTGGATACAACACACCAACGGTACCGTCTTCACCATAGAGAGAAGTCATCCACAATTGAAATGCCATTTTGGAGGCTAGGACAGGGTACCACGGTACCAGTCTCCGTACGCCTGCAATACAAATTAATTACCATAGTTTTAATGACCAGTTGGTGTCAAAGATTTACATACTTTTTCCAAGTTGAAGTTCAGCCGTAGTGCCGTTGCACCGCAGCACGGTGCTGCCCAGTCGTCCTCCTCTTGTCTTTTCACTCGCTTGGCAAGGAAGTCTTCCTGTCTTTTCATATGGGGCTTATATTCGCTTGCAGGGCAATCCATGTTCAATGTTTCTAGCGTGTCGATTACATGAACATCACCCGGTTGCTGCTGACAATTGTTGATGCCCACGTAGAGAATACACACAACTAGGAGAATTCGAAACATGTCTTTTGATTATGTGTTTCTTTGCACAATAAGTAGAAGTTGAAGTTTGCAAGTGAACTCGTATTCTTCGAATGAAGCGTTTGGACGGAATCAGTTCTCATTGTAGTATTGCTCATTTTATGGCCCAAATGAAATAATTGAATGCCATAAATAATTGAACTGCAATTAATTTTGTACAATGAGAACATAATGCGCATTTTACAACAAGACGTACGCGGTGACCTCTAAAACGTTCACTTTCATTGTTTCAGAGCGTGCATGATACTTAAAAACCTTAGTGCGTAGTGTCACAATACTGAAATTCGATAATTGGTTCGTACTCGTCTCCTCGTGTTCAACCCAAATGCACACTCATAATAGTCTATATAATTTTTATTTCTCTTTTCTACGTCGTACTCCGACAGTAATAAGTACATGTAAAATCAAACACATATTGTTGAAGACATAAAATACTTGGGACGTAAGGAAAGTTATTATTAAGGTACTGTTACAATTACGTCAGTCTATTTTCCTTGTACCATTACCAGTACGAATGACTCACGACTAAACTATGAACACGGAACATGTGCTGGTACATCAGGAAACCAAAAAATAGCGACTTCTGATATAATGAAAGTTTCTTGACCAGTTTTCGTGAACACGATATGTATAGTTTTTTATCCGATTTGAGGGAACAGTTCTTCTCGTATTAATACTCACAATTCACATCAAACTCCATGAGACTTCTGACGGGATAAACAAATTATATCAATTCACCACAAAATTGCTGCCTTCTATAAAGGAACGTTCGGAAAAATGTTGGTTGAGTGAGAGTCGATGCCGATACTACCAGAAAGACCATACAAAATAATGGTGTGGTGTAAAATTTCTATTACAATCCCCGTTAAATAAATAAATAAATATTGGTTATGATCAACTCCAATTTCAAACAGAACTCATTAGTCCCACCCAAGTTCACAAGCGAAAAAATATGAACCGGTACTGGCTTACGAACCCAGGACCTTCGCGTAGAGCCCGCGATGCTCTCCAGCTGAGCTATACCGGCTACTTATTAAATCCATGTGAACGAGGAGGTCCTGATGAGTCAGCTGTGGAGGAAAGATCGAAAGGATTCCGTGAGTTGGGGAAACATGATTTCTATTACAACCCCCATTAAATAAATAAATAAATATTGAGAATGACAAACTCCAATTTCCAACACAACACATTAGTCCCACACAAGTTCACACGCGAAAAAATAAGAACCGGTACTAGGTTACGAACCCAGGACCTTAGCGTAGAGCCCGCGACTTTCATATTTTTCAAAATTCTAAGCAAATTTGTTAAAAATCGGACTTTTTTTCTATAGTTCGAATCGGATCGGAAAAATCGCAAGTGGAATTTGGAACAAGTTGGTAAGTAAATGTGCTTTTTCTATCTTTTTTGGTTTTGAGACGTAATAGGTGGACAAAATACTAGGAAAAGTATTTTCAAAATACTTTGCAAAATACACAAAATAGTTCAAAACAAAATACTCCAAAGCATCAAAACACAAAATGCAATATAATTTTCTTCAGTTTTTTGATATATGAAATACAAATAGTATTTTAAATACAGTATTTTGATAAAAGTATTTAGCCCACCTCTAATTATTAACCCAAAAATTGAGATTTGTTGTAGTTCTCTTTATATTTGAACTTAGCCAGTACGAATTTGTGGTATCAACCCCACAGAATGTTTGGACCTCGTCTTTCATAATATATTTTAAAATTACGAGTGGACGCTTTGAATAATAGTTTACCGGTAACATTACCCATAATTTTCCTGGACATTTTTGTTGGATTTAGAAAGTGGAGAAGCGTTGGCTGGTTGGCTGTGGTTGAAATGTCAAGTCAACAAGATGATGCGGAGAGTACAACTGAATGCATTTCTGTTTTTCCACGCCTCGGTCACATCAGAATTCGAAATTAGTTTCTCGTGTATGATAATCATCACAGATTTAAGGGAACGTGATTTAGGCCTAATTTGGTGATTTAACATGAAGTCACAATGTGTAATGAATGGATGTGACAAGGAAATCTATAACCGTAATGGTAAAAGAACCGGCGTATATCCGCTGATTAACATGTCATTCGCGTTAACAGTTTTGAGGTCCGAGTGAACACATAGAGTGGACTACATATTTTTGTACAATTAATTTTCGTGAATGTACTAATGTAGTTATTTGTTCGACAGTAACCAAGACATGCTTATTACAAAATTATTTATTGTAGCCATTGTGCACGAATGAGTGCTCTTTCACCAATTCGGTAAATTATCGTATAACCATGATGGTTAAAAAAGAACAAGCCAAATGAAGAGAAAAAGGTTCCAAAGTACATCAGTCTGAGAGCTGGGTTTCAAATCTCAAAATCAAAAAAAGCAAGCACAGCAGTTCATTCTTCAGGTGGATATGATAAGATCATGTCATTACACACTTCATAACACATCGTTCATCTTCATCTTGTTAAGTTTAATTATGTTTTCAGAAACGCTGGAAACTACTTTAAGTAATTCCAATATAATTAATTAGATTTACAATTTAGTTAAATGATTGAACTCAATGCATATTGGTTTCAGTGATGGATTCAGAGCAATTCAGAATTCAATCTAAAAATCTAACCAATGTTGAAGTATTCAAGCGCAGTGAAAAAGCCAAGGTCATGACGGGCATAGCGTTCACATTTTTGGGTATTCTTGGAATCACAGGAAATCTACTTGTCATGTACGCCATTTGGAAAGAACCCATTCTTCAAATTCAAAATCAACTCTCCAACATGGCAATATTCAACTTGGCTCTCACGGATTTGGCAACTACGAGTATCGTGAGCATCACTGCAGCCATTACCGCTCCATTTGATGTCTACCCCTTCAGCCACACATTTTGTAGATTTTGTACTTTTTGTAATATCACAACGCTTGCCGCCACTTTTGTATTCTTAGCTGTCATCAGCATTGACCGATACATTGTGAGTTAAGTAGTTAAGCCACCACATGCTTCTAATTTTTAAATTTTTTAAAATAAAATGTTAATAGTTTGAACTTTACCAGCTCATAAAAAATCATGGAATCTACCCCAAATATATTACTCAATTCCGATTCTCTGTAGCCATGTGTTGCGTGTGGATTGCATGCAGTCTCGTTGCTCTGGGTTGGATTCATGATCCAGATTGGGTACCTCATTGTTATCGACAGATTTTATATTCTATGTATTGTGGTTAAAATGTGTTTGTATATGTTGACAGGTTGATTATGATGTTTGGTCTGGAGTGTGTGATGTGAAATGGGTCATGTTTGGACCGTCCATGCCCCTCGGCTATGCTTATGGCTGGTTCGGTACAATACTTTATTTTGTACTTCCAACGAGCCTAATTATCTATTGTAACATTGGTATAGTCAAGATGGTTAGGAAATTAAAAAACCAAATTCGAGGGCATACAAATCAATTGAATTCTATTTCCTCCAATGTTATTGTGAATAGCAGTGTGGATGAGGAAGTGAAAGAATATTACATTAAATCAATGGGCATTGATGTGCATCTACCACAGGAAGAGAGAACACAGCAAGAGTCGAATCAGAAACTTGTGAGAGCCATGTTTGTGGTCATGATTGTCTACATATTTCTAACAGCACCTGTCGGCCTCATTAGAATCATGAAAGTTTTGGGTGGAGTGGATGGCCCGGGAGAGAAGCTGCCGAGGTGGATTCCTTCTTTGTGTACAATTCTACAATTTTCAGCCTCCATTGTAAATCCTTTGATTTATGGATTGTTTCGAAAAGATTTCAGGCAGGCTTACTACAAAATATTTTCGTGTAAATGATTCACAAGATAACCACAGGAAGTGTTGGTCGAGGTCATAATCACGACCATGTCTCATACATGTACTAGGCCATCCTTGAACATCCCCGAAAACATTTCTCTGTCAAAGTAAGAACTATGTGCCCTCCAGAGATCACGAAAGGTCATCCCCCGTGCCCTCTAGTGTAATGTTTGATGCTGCATTAGGCAAGTTGAGAATAGATGTTCCCGAATTTAACATTACCTCTGAAAGGCTCAGCCAGAAATTAATTATAATATGTATTTATGTAATATGCGTGTATTGCAATAAAGTAAACTTTGTCGAAAGATTTTTTATACAAAACACAAAATTATAAGAACCGTAGATAAGAAGTTAAGAAAATCAGTGATGTTTTAATGTGCATGGACATTGTTCCTATTATCAGAATGAATCATTTCGGATTCACGAGTGGTTTTGGCTTTATTATTCCACACGTTTCGAATAAACTTCACTCTTCTTCAGGGGCTAAGAGTGGAATATGTAAAGACCAGATACATGAGCTTTTACAGTATTACAAATGGGCTTAAAATTGTCGTAGTTAATATTACCTTTAACAAGTCTTCTTGCGTAATTCAACTCTTACAAAATAATTTTTTGAATTTCTTTAGAGTACAAAATGAACTTAATAATTACAAATTCATTTGTTTGCTTGGGAATGTTCAACAATTTGTTGTCGTGAAGTCCACGTGACACTTGATTACAGATTGAAGAGTTCTATATAAGCAGTAGTATCATATTTTTAATATTCGGAAGGATCGTAACTTTCTATTCGTTTGCTTACTCATATATAAAACCCATAAATTCCATCCCACTCATTAACACATGTAGTTTACTCTACGCCAATAAAAATTAATCATAGACGTTTAAAACTAAAAATAATATTTCAGTGCACGGTCTAAAAGTAAATTATGCTAACGGAAAATCGTAGGATAAATATTTCACATAACATATAATTCAACATTTTGTTGTCGATATTCCAAATAGTTTGTGGAATTAGAGTTAATTTGAAAGTATTTATGAATACAATCGGTGTAATCAGCAATTAAGTATAATTAAGTAATAATAATTCTGTAAGTGTCGACATTCCGGAAAAAGTGATCAAAACTTAGCCATGTATCGCCTTGTAGTGCCCATTCACCATTTATTATGAGCATTATTGTTTGGTACCTATAAACGAAACAAATTCTATTAACGTTATAACTTCACTTTAAATGGAACAACAAATTAATGTTGTAATGTAGATGCCGACAGTCATATATAGAATTAGGCATTACAAATAATGCCTAGGCATTATCTACAATGCATAGGAATTATCTACAATGTCTAATTCTATACACTGACGGCAAAATATAGTTACATTACCCATCCACAAGGGTCAGCCCCGAATCTCATGAGAGTGGACCCTTGACATTTGTATAGCGTATTCTTGGAAGA
>JAQIXO010001406.1:0-12534 GCA_034700305.1 Protaphorura armata
GCGTACTCCATTTATTTTATTGTGTTTTTAATTGACTTCCTCAGTTTTTATAGCGAAATGTGGAATATTGTTCAAATACTAGATAAAGTCAACTTTTTCAATTTAAGTTTGAATAGGAACACATTATTGGTTGGCATTGTTGCATTCGTTCTTATTGTTTTGATTTGGTTGTTACTCCAAACTCAATTGGAGATGAAACAATTGAAGAGTGAACTTGTAGAGTACAATGGAGGTAGAAATATTAAGAAAACTGGAATGAGAAGATTGGAAGACAAGTGGTATGTGCCAGAATTCTTCAGTGTATTCCTAAAGAAAAATTTCCCAGTGAGAAGAAGTGAAGAGATGAAGAAGAAGAAATGAATTAATCTAGCATTCTCATGTTGTAATCTGTTAATTTGTATGCTATAGAGGTGATGGGGTCAATAATTTGATTCTTGAATTCAGTCTAGTTGGCTATTTTATTTTATTGTTTCTATGTATTTTGTTATAAGGCCTCCAGTTAAGTTGTATTATATTCATCAATGAATTGGATTGTATTGAATTATAATGCCATAATAAAGTCAAGCTCTAGGACTATAAAATCCATCTGATGACAACCCAAGAGTTTATAATGTCCTAATTGGCCCAATGCCTTGTGGCTTGACTCGTCCACTCATGTGCAGAATGCAATGCAATGCCCGGAAGGCAATTCTCAAATAATAATGTCTTCTCCCTCTAAACATTGCAGTATTTACCATTACGTTCTTTTATAATCATTCATCTACCAAAATCACCCATAATTCACCTAGTCCACAAGTTTTCAGAGATTCTTGCATTTTTTTTACTCCTGCTAGTAGGCAAGTAGACTCATTCATTCAATGGAAAATGAACACATTTTAGTGGAGCTCTGGGCAAATGGAACACACAGTCAACGGGTTCTCTTCTCTATATCCTGAGCTGTCAAACTATGTCAGTTTATTGGAATTACAAGACAAATGAAACGAACACAACGCAGATGCACAATGAGTCGATGGAGTCTGGCGGCTAGGCTGTTTTTTCGACTGGTAAACATGACAAATACTTACAACACGCTAATCAAATGACTAGAAAATATTTTAGTCATGTTCTCTGTTGTATTGACATTTGAGTTCATATTCATATTTTTTTCAGAGGGGAACGTTTTCTGAATTAACTACAGTTTCATGAAAGTGGTTTTGAATTAGGAGTACAGAGTACCTATAACAAATAATATCTGTCGTCTGAAGAAAATATTTATCTCATTAATATTTATGCACGCACAACACTTAAGGTTTAATTACACATTTATAATGGCTCCTCCACATTTAACGCGAACAAATAGTAATGCACCAGTTGAGTTGGTGCATACCTAAGCATAAATATTAGTATTTACAATTGTATTTCATATGAAGTTTAGATAAATGTATTGAATATTTCTATTTCCTCAGAACATAACGCAATGTAATACGAGATGAAAATAATTAGCTCCACATTTGCGTGCTCTCCGTCAACCTACTGATTTGACTAAATTAAAGTTTCAAGTGGAAAGATAACGTCCTGATATTAACTAAAGCGGCCAAAAATTTGCTCCATCAAAACTCACGACACCTTAACTATTTAATATTCTTTTGTGTCTACATATAGATCCAGGACAACCTCTCGAAACCCGGATAGATCACGACTTGGAAAAGCTAATTCTTGCCCTTTGAACAATTTTAAAACGATTCCACACTAATGTGAAACTTAAGTTGAGGGACTGGGGATAAAAGTATTTGAATTTAGTCATAACTCCTAACTCACCTTCAATTGAACTCACTCATCGATTGATTTTACCTCTTTCATGTAAAATTAGTCAGTAAGGTTAAATATTTCACTACGTACATATATATTGAATTCTACCTCTGCTTCTGATTTTGAATTTTTCCTGACAAAAATATCCAACAATGGTTTTGGGGATTCTCGTAGCGGGTGCAGGGTGCAGTTGGATTTGCTTCGGCGAGTATTTTTCGGACGACGTCCAATGCGGATTATTGATCGTGCAACTCAGCAGATGGATGCACTTGGGTTGAGACTAACGGAGGCCCTCAGAAGTATAACGAGTGATGTGAGTGAAGTTAGAATAGCTGTGAATCAAACTTGCGGAAAGATGAATTCAGTCTTGGAACTCATTCATGACATGATACGAGATTGGTACAAATATGTGAAGGCCATTACGATCCTGGTTTTACTCATAGTGGCCATGTACTCCATTTACGTCTCTGTGTTTCTAATGGACTTCCTCGGGTTTTTCGAAATGATGAGTTAGGGGAAATTTTTTGATGATACGAACCTTTTCAATTTTAGTTTGATGAGTGACACATTGCTCATTATTTTTGCGTTTGCTCTGATTGTTTTAACTTGGGTGTTAATACAAACAAAACTGGAAGTGAAACAATTGAAGTCTGAACTTGTACAGTGCAGTAGAGAGAAAGAATTGACAGAAAGGAAACTCCAGTTGGAAAGAAAGTGGCGGGAGGAAGCTGAGTCGAATATACTGTACAGAGAAGGCAGACAGAACGGCATGGCAAATGATCGCCACCAACAATTGCAAGAAAAATTTTCCACAACCGCCAAAAAGTTTCAGGATCAACAAGCAGTTCTACTCGAAGAATTCCATCGAATGACCACGTCTGAAAACGAAGAGACCAGGCAAAGTCAATTCACAGTATTTATAGCTTGGGTGCAAGAGATATTTCTCGGTGTTGATTTCAATGAAGGATGGTAATACATGTCTCGTGGTATTCGTTATTTTCATTTTCCAATACTTGAGAAAACTGTGGATTGGTAGTCGATGTAATAGTTTTTTTGTTTGAATGTACTTATGTAGTGTTACAGATTTCAATAAATGTCGTATAAAATCTCTGGCTAAAATGTAGTTTGAATTTATTAGATTGGATAGTATTCAATTATTTCACACTATTGTAACAGGTTTAACATCCAGTAATTTCCATTCTTCCATTTCGCATGTATTTTGTTTGACTTGATGGAAAATGGAGTATATAGTCATGGTTACGGTACATGAATTCTCCATGACCGATTTATACGGACGTCGAATTCCATTCCAAGAAATTAAACTAATGAAAATGAAGTAGAGAGATAATGGGGGATTCGGTGAAATTTAATTGCAATTATACGAAGTTATATTTTGTGATGATTTCGACAGGTGTAAGAAAATTCGAATCTGCTGTGTGTCACAAATACATTTGGTATCATTTTTTAATTTAATCAAATCAAATTAAATGTAAATGGTATTAACCGTAAAAACTTTTCTTTCAAAACTATCATATAATATTTCACTTCAAATCAATTCCATTTTGTGTACAAACAAGGCGTGCTGGATACTGAACAGCCAAATATTTCCTCAATTCATATTCCGCCTCTATGAACACAGCTCCAAGTCCAATCTCTAGATGCCAATTGATGTGACAATGAAGAAGCCAAGCACCAGGATTATAGAGTCTGTATCTGATGACAACCCAAGAATTTCCAAAAGTATGTGTTGTTTCTCTCCTCACTCCACGCACATTCAATTTACTTGCATCTCGACTCTCCACATAAGGTCCAGAGTCAGGCTCCCCTGTTCCTAATACCCAGAATGTGTGTCCGTGCAAATGCCAGGGATGAGATCCGCCATTGTTGTTGTTTATTACGACTTGGACAACCCGAAACTAAAATAGGAAAAGGTCAGAAAATTGTACACATTGAAAATGTGAATTTCAAGGTCAGAAGGTCAATTGTACGTTACCTCGTCTTTAAACGGAGTGTAGAATGGATTACTCGTTGGATCTATGGGTTCATTTCGTACCATTCGCATCATGACCGGAGGGCTGTTAATTTTATAAGCTACACCATTGATTCTCCCTTCTATGGTTGGACCGGCCGTATCAAAAGTCGCATTTAGAACAATGAGTTGACTGTAATCACTTGGAGCAGTGTCACCATCGTGACTTCTAATCGGACGACAAAGATTTGGATCCAATTCTTTCGGATTTCTGACCGGAGTCGTAGTTGGAATTCGTACGCTTGCCAATGTCATCATGTGTTTTTCATCTGCAGCTTTTCCCTTCGTATTATCCATTGGTGGGACGGTGATAGGGAAAACATAGTCTTCTCCCGGACGTTCCGCAAGGAGAGACGCAGACGCGATTCCGAATCCGCTATTATTTCCAATAATTTCTGACCAATCCACTGGATATCTTTCTGGTCGACCCTGTGTTCCTGACTCGAACGATATGGATGACAAAGAGCTAAACTTTGGGCATTCATCCCTCTCATATTTTAGAATAGCCTTCGGATGATCAATTCCAGGTACAGTTGAATTGATAGCGCTCATATTAGCTCTAATCCAATACTCATTCAAATTCCCATCCATAGTCACTAAGAAAGAGTATCGTTGAGCTGGCCAAATGACTACAAAATCAACAGGGCCGATGGAATGAGTATCAACGCCATCTACTTCAATTGCATATAATTTATGCCCATCTATTGCAAAGTTGAAGTTAGAACGAGCCGCTGTATTCGTCACCCGAATTCTGTAAGTTTTTCCAGGAGAGACTGTGAGAAGAGCAGGGGATTGGTAAGCAGGGTTGCATTCAAATCCAAGTTGTAGGGCCGCGGCGCAAGGGTAAGATCCTCGACCGTTGATCAACCCAGTGTCGGGTACAGGAATGTTGTGTGGCTTGACGTTGTGGTATATGTCACTCAGAATTTTGGCGGGTGTGTGATGCCAATCTGTGAGAGATATGGAGAGCTCATCGTCATAACGATGTACCTCAGGTGTATCAGCATTGTCAATTATGAGGAGGCCCCAGAATCCTTCGACGTATTGCCAGGAATGGTGAGAATGGTACCTGTGGTCAAGGTGTGAAAAATGTATATATTATTCATTTAAATGTTATGCATATTTATATGTGAAAATTACCAATAAGTTCCACTCTGATACAACCGGAATCTGTACTCCATACTTTTGCCGTATGGAATGGGACACTGTGTGACCCCTTCAGGGCCATCATACCAAGGTGTGAGGAATTGCTCAATTCCATGCCAATGAACAGATGTATTGAAACGTTCACCTTGTTTATCTTGAATTGAATTCGAGACACGGATTATTAATGTGTCTCCGACTTTGGCCAGGATTGTTGGACCTGGGAATTGCCCGTTGATGCCCAGGACTTGTTTCTTCACACCATCTGGCGAAGATTCAAAGTAGTAAGCATGGAGCTCGTATATTCTTACTTCGGCTAGTGTGGATTGAATGATTTGTAAAGCTAAAGTAAAAATTATTATTAGGGACTGGAGGTTCCACATTTTAGTGTATAGTGGAAGAGAACACGTGGAAGGTTATTGGTGGAATGATGAAGAAATTGGAGGGTGTCTAACATTTTTTATAGCTACGCTCGAACGTAATTTCCATATTTCCTGGAACCACTTCATTGAACTGAACGAGGGAATTTCTGAAATTTTAGAGTTCATTGTCAATGTCAAAGGGTCAGTGGACAATTTCAAATAAAAAGATTAATAGGAATTGGAAAAATTTGCAATCGTTCAAAGCCTCTATTCCTTATATAAATCTCATTTTTATTATTGATCTACAGTGATGTATTCTGAATTACTAAGAAGTTTCATAAGAAATCCTGACACAATAAATTAAATGAGGCAAAATGTACTTTGATATTATTAATGTGTGGAAATACTATTCAAACTAGTTATCCAAGAACGGCTTAACATATTTTTTCACTTGAAATTGATACAAATTAAAATGCATTTCAGCCGCGCAATCAAATATACATATATATAATATATTGTAAATTATAATAATGGTAATGACAATGCAAAGCATGTGTCCACATTTATTGAAAGAATAAATTATGCCAATAAATTGTAGGCGAAATATATAACTGAACTGAAGTGCAAGTGCTAGCATTTACTACAGTGAGAAAAGAACCGCCTTCGCGTAACCGTCAAACAAAATGGGTCAGATAAAGTCTTTGGCTTTATTTCTTACACTTGCTTCCTTCGTATACTGTTCACCAAATTTGGATGTCATCGGTAAGGAATCTCAATAATAATAATAATAATGTTTTAAAGTTTTTAAATTATGTATAGTTACAATTTTTGTATTTAGAACTCAAGCCTATACAGTTGAACGGAGTCTATAACTATACAAGTGCGAGATCAACTGTGGCTTCCTCAACATTCTACATATCCGACATTCAGGTTCATTTATTTTGCATTTTTACTAATCGTAAATTTTTATTCACGAACGTCAATAATATAAATGTTTAATCAGGTGAACTGGAGAGACGCGTTAAAATTGTGCACTGACCGGAGCAAGCGTCTAGTCACAATCACGACTTCAACCATTGACAGAGATGTTCAGTTCCTTTTAAGTACTAGAGGTTTGTAAAACCAAAATTTTCAATTAAAAACACATGTACATGTAAATTTTTGTAATATAATATCTTCAATTTACAAATCATGAAGGATCATTTCCTGTGTGGACTGCTGGGAATGACCTGCGTAAACTGAATGAGTATCGCTGGGAGACAACTAATACCATTGTGGGATATTCAAGGTGGAGAGAACCTCCGTACAGTTCCAAATTCCAAGGCTGCATCTCTGTTGCTCACAAAGGAGCTTGTAGTCAGAATGGAGTTTACGGATGGGACAAAGAAGATTGTGGGAATTTCCGTTTTGCTTTGTGTCATTGAGTCACATGACTGTGGAGTGGACAGTGGACTATATCTTTCCCAACAATTGCTAATAAAATAATTGACTTATTGATTTACACCCAATTATTGAAATTATTTGTAAACTTGAAGAAACTGTTCAATAATAAAATTATACAATTCTAGCCACTCGAAGTTCTTTTTATTGTTTGCGAAGATGTGAAATTGTAAGCGACTCACGGCAGAACATGTAGGACTCGTTTTGGTATTTCACTGCACTGTTGAGCAAAAAAGAACACAAAAACTCATAGCAATGATTAAAAATTACATGTACCAAATTAAAATATGTTCCTGTTCATTAGGATAGGACCTCTGCATTTTTACTCGACTTCTATGGTTAGAACGTTTTCAAAGCTTTCGTATTCGGCAATGAATAAAATCGTCTCACAAGAATTTGCACGGCATAGGATTTAGACTCTCATGTAAAGTAAAGCGCAAACATTCAATTTCATAATGCGGAGGCTGCGGCTGTCCAGAACCTACGCCTACGAACGCAATAAGAATTGTTTTCAAAAAATTATAACTTTTAATACTTTGGAATTAAATCCATGCAATACAATATGCGACAACTAATGGAATCTCTTGGGTTACACTATAATGTCGGAATGTTTCGCATTTTTTTAGGAGAACCCATTTCGGTGATAACTGGCGGTAAAATGCATCATTATGTCGAGGGCTGACACTCATAAAAATAAAGGTCATCCTGGCCTTGACCTTTCGGGCCGATGATGTGTATGGAAAATTTTTAATGAAGTAAATTACAATGATTCCTCCGTGCTCTTGATAAAAAATTTCACAATAATGAACAGAATTAATAGTTGTTTCACATTACCATAATGTGCACATTCATTGTAAACCCACGCTACATAATTCAATTCTCCGATTAAATCATATTACAGAAAGAAAACGAGAGCCATACACTTTCATAAAGAAATTACTTCCCAGAAACATGAATATACTTATGATTACTTGGAAGTGTTTGATATATTTTGTATTTATTGCCACACGTCTATAGTACAATAAGAAAATCACTAGGCGGTCATTCACGCTACATTATATTACATGCCATAAAATTATTTCCTGGGAAGTGAATATTTAAAAGTTATAAGTTGGAAGACCTTGAACTTGAGAAACTATATATTGCATATTATTATTCCTGTTAGGGAGACTCATGATGCAATACGATTTGAATTGGAATGAAGCGAAACATACATAATGGATAATGGTATCAATTCATTTTAAAAAATCTAATGTAAATTACCATATAACACAATGCGCCGAAGGTATAAGATGATGGGATTGAATATTTTTATTGGTTTGACTAAAATTATTAAATGCTTCCTGAGAAATTTCATTCATCTATTGAATCGGTGGTGGTTCCATCAAAAGTTAACAATACAATTCTCAAAAATGACGAAGAATTGCTTTTAGTGAAGTGGTTAATGTAAAATATGACTTTTATATATCCACTTAATGAAAATCCATTCATGCGAATTACATTATTCCGAATGTGCAGCATGGTGACTCTTTTAAATGTGTGTTATGTAAATTTTGGATACGCATAATGCTTTTATACTACGCCTAATAGAATTTCAGGTGTCACTACGATTTACTATAAAATGTGAGTTTCTCTAACCAATGCTACATCAGTCTCACTTGACATTTCAATCTATATTAAAGTTTGTCTTAGATTTTATGAAAGTATTGCCACGAAAAATTTTCAAAGACAAAAATGAATTTTTGTTTAGTTTGCATAGTTTTTGTGGCTTTCGTTTGCTTCGCCAGTACTGCACCGCAATCTGAACCTGGTAAGTTATTAAAAATTCTGTAAAATATGATTTATATTACCATTGGTGTCCTTTGTGTCCGAGTGAATCCATATACAAATATTATTGACATTATATGAAATAAAATCATTTTATTCGTTCTATAATAAGGAGAAGGCGAACAAATCCATTTGAGCAATGCTGATGATTCGGATCAATTTGGAATTCTTGCTGTCAGTTATCGCTTGTTCAGGACACCGGTAATATTTGATTACGTTTTTATTAAATTGTTTTACAAAAACTAAAGGTCATCTTATAAATTTCATTCATACTGAATAATAGAAAACTTGGTTTGAGGCTGGTGAGTACTGCAGAAAAACAAACGGCGATCTTATTGCACCTTGGTCCGAGGAAATCGACAGAAAACTTCGAAATATTATAAGTGCTAATGATTTGGGTAAGTCTAATGCATTTGTCAGCATCAGCCCATTTCCCATTAAAAATCCGTGAGTGTGTAATGAAAATAATGTATTAAAATTTTAACAGGCACTACCCCAGTATGGACCGATGGACAATACGACGCAAGCGCCTCACCTCCTGGGTGGTATTGGGCTACAAATGCATGGGAGTTTGACTACGTAGCTTGGTTCACTGGTCAACCTGGATATTCATGCAGGAGTAATGATTGCGCAGCAGCAAGTGGAACTCAAAGCAACTACGGCTGGAGAAATCATCGCTGTGATACTCCATTGTTCTTTGTTTGTGTATATCAAGTATAAGTACGATTTGTAATATTAAAGAAATTATGAACGTAAATATTAACAATGAATTAATTTGGATTGCGGTTGAATAAAAATGTCTTGGTAGTTTACACTGAATTCAATGGGTTCAACTTTTTGTGGTACCATTTATTTTCTAACAAACAATAACTACGTTACTCCAGAGTTTGCTCTTACAAAAACAGCGACTTGGAACACTTGGAAGGTACTTAAATAGAGAAATCCGCCCAGCCCAAACTCATTGCACGGTGCTGAATGATAGCATCATTCACGTAGTACTCATAACTTCTTTCTTTTTTGTTTCTTATCAATGTGCATTAGACCAGCATTCACGCTGTACTTGGAAAGTAGGATTACAGGAACTACATGAGGAATTAATTAATTAATAGTTGGAGCAATTAGATTAACTTTTTTTTTTCTTTGCTGTTTGTGAGGGGTAAGAAAATGTGCGCAATGAATATGATCGAACAATTTTTATTTATACTGTACTACACGACTAACAAAGGTAAACTATTTGGATGATAAGAGCACCCAGTAAGTAGCTTCGGTCACCCAAATGATGAATCATTTGGGTTTTCATCAAAACATTTTTTTGTCAAAGTGAAATTCCAACCCTCACGAGGTCATCAAAGGTCATTCCCCATGCCCCCTAATGTAGTATTAGATTCGGGATGGGGCAAGTTGAGAATCGATATTTCCGGATTTAATTAGTGGGCATTGGGAATGACCTTTGATGACCTCGTGAGGGTTGGAATTTCACTTTCACAAACAAATGTTTTCGGATTCATCATTTGGGTGAACAAAGATACCCAGAAAGTACGGTCTAGTAGTAGTTACTGGGTGCTCTTATCATCCAAATAGTTTACCTTGTAAGAACTTGGATTTTGGTTCATTATTTTTTTTTAAATAAAATTTTGACTGACTTTTGGTGACTGTTATTTGTTAGGTTGGCAAAGGAAAGCAATTTATCTCAACTATAATCAATCATTAAATGTGTTACGTGTGTCCAATGTAGTGACTCTGGATTCTGCATAATTAATACACATGGACTGGAAAAGATTAGTGATTTCTTTGCACATTCCAAATAACCCCAACCAACCCAACACAAAATATTAGAATACAGGGACAGGACAGCGGGCAAAGAATTTTAACCGATAAAAGTTACATTAGAAAAATTACATTTGATTGAATACGAAATTGTAACTCAAGAATTCAGTTCCAGAGAAAATGGCCACTGTTGTGAAACCAACGGAAACGAAGAATGCGAAGAGATTTTTGGCAAAACGTAAAATTAAAACTGAATGTGTTGGACCACTAATTGGGAAAGGAGGATGGCGAATTGAACAAATTAAGTCTGACTCGAATGCATGGATCACAATTAGCAAAGGTACACAAACACAGTACGTATGAAAAAATAAGTTGGGCATTCAATCCAAGGTATTTTATTCTAATAATTAAATTATTGTCTATTTTCAAGATGTGGATGCTAATGGGGAAGTCGAGTGCATAATTAGCTCAAATGATGTCTGGAAAACAAACAAAGCAACGAATCTAGTAAATGCATTTCTCTATGAATTTGATACAAAAGACAAAAAACAACGACATCAGATAATAACGACGACCGTCAGTATGAATACGTTACATTTTAGCTCTCCTCTGTTACGAAAATATTTTGTATTTACTGTATATTGGTAGTTGTGAAACCAGAGAATCACAGTTCTATGTAATTAAATCATAATCGGATTGGAACTTAAATTTTGAATTTAATTACTTTTAAAGGTGGAATTGATGCGACAATGAAAGCTGCTTTGAGGAATGGAGAATACCGTTGTTTGAAATGCGACACATCTTTCGGCATCAGTAAGATCCAATCCCAACTTAAGAGCCACGCCAAAAAATGTTTAAAAATTCAACGATCACGACCAACACAAAAGGAATCATTAGCTGAGAAGCAGAACTTGTCAGATGATGAGTCCGACTGGATTTGTTTTGAAGAAAATTAGTTTTGTTGTCCACTATTATTGTGGTTGAATTGATACTAAATTATTGATCACTGATCATTTGATATTGATATTCCTTTGCTTTTACGAATATTAAACATTGACAAATGTTTTTTGAGCAACCTTATCTTCTGTTTTGGTTTCCTGTGTTTAAGTATGGAAAAATCAATAGTTATTAGGTAAATTCACCAATATCAATCCTTGTCTGTGAATTTGCATACAAATTCCTTCATGTTTATTGTTACGTGATTCCGCTATGATTCTTTCAAATAAGTTGGATTACGGTTACGGTATGACCTTTTTGAATCATATCACTAGAGCACACGAACGAAAATGAAAGGACCAGACCAGAGCATATTTTCGGAAACTCTATTGTATAAAAAATTAAGCATTAAAGAAGTAATTTGTAATCCTATTCTCCTGCAGCCCCATTGAATATAATAAAACCCATCTCACTCGAATGAACCATAACTTAAAGCAAGCAGTGTGAATTTTTTTTATAGTTATTTTCAAAAATTTACAAAAATTGGTATAAAAATGGAATGGAGCGTATATGTACGTAATCCTTGATTCCTGGGGTTTATAAGACATGTCACGAATCATTCGTGCAGTCAAATACCGCCAAAATATAACTTGAACGAAGAACTAAGAATTTTTTCAATTTTTTCGTTTTTATCAACTTAAATAAATATTGGAACATTAGAAATTCAATAAAAATTATGGACCTGAACGACCAAGACCATGGGAAGCGATGGATTCAACAGTTGGCAGAGAAAAATCGGATTCTGGAGGAAGAGGTCAAAACTTTGACGATGAAATTGAAAAATTCTGACGGAAAAATTGAAAATCTTCAAGAAGATAAAATTCGTAAGTTTGAAGAAGAGGACAATACATTAAAATTCGATACTATGACTGGGACTGGGACTGCGACCGGTGTGGACGACAATGTTTCAGATTTGTCCAAAACTCGTGACCTTCTGGATGAGGAGAATATATCGTTAAGATTGGAACATTTGGAACTCACGGTCAAATATCAGATGCAGACAATGTTGAAAATTATTAATCTCAAATTGGAAAACCCTGAGGGACAAGTGGATGAACATGAAGCCAAAATTAGTGACCCTGAAGGAGAAGTCAATAATTTAATGTCTGCGATGAATAGTGAGCTGAAGAACGTTTCAAATTTTTTCAAAACATCTGATGTCCGTAAAGAAAATGAATCGTT
>JAQIXO010001407.1:0-12529 GCA_034700305.1 Protaphorura armata
GTTGTTGGGTAAGCATTGTTTATGAGTCGTAATACCAATGAGCCAAGTGCGGAGGTTCTCACGAGGAAACCTGGAAAAATGTTGTTATAAAAAAACCAGTAGAAATTAATAATTGTTAATAACAAATCAATTCAACACCGCACTGCTGAACTGCGGAGTTTTATGAAAATGACGTAGGCTTCGGATCGTGCGTGCGTACGATGTACTTAAATACACAGTAAATCAAGAATTATGAACACTTGTGTTTTGTAATTTATGTCTGGCTTTTTCACACTAAACACAAACAAAATGTCGACACTCATCGTCGTCATTTCGACGAGAGTCCAGACTCAAGTTAATCCAGTTTTTGTACTGATGTACAAAAACTGTGGCTAATTAAAATTCATTACCGATAGAGATCCATACAGTTTATATGTACTCATTTGATGATGCATGATGCAAATGTCATGCATTAATAGACGTTTGGTAAAAAGCAGTAGGCCTTGTTTCTTCTAATTGTCCAATTTTATTGCTCACATGAATGTCCGTATCCCAATAATGGTTTGGTCATAAAGAAGGGACGTTCAGATTTTACACAGTAAAGGCATTTTTATTTTAAAGATGAGATTACTAGATCATTACAATTCAATTCTTCAGTTTGCTAGACGTGTTTACCATGTTCAGAAATATGAGCAAAGATCACTGCAACTGCAGTGGATTACATGACCAAAATAAATGAATGTACCTATGTATAATTATATGAATGTAAATAAAAATTATGTGTTTGCATCCATACGTACGTATACGTGTACACGTATCCCGAGAAATGCATATCCGCTGCTTTAGATTTTTTTTCATTGATAACCATATTAAAATAAGGTAAACTTGAGTTTGTCTCCCTCAGACTTTGCTATTATTATTTATAACAGCATAATAGTAAAAGTATTTATGTTATTCATTCATTCATCCACTAACATTGTGTTGGCATCCTGTTTACACACATTGAATTGAGCAGCACACGTCAACCTGCCTACCTGACCTTCCTTATTCTATAATTAATTATATAGATTTATACTCGTACTCTCTGCATTGAATTGAATCCCGAGAAAGGCATATCGCATATCCACTGCTTGAGAATTTTTTTTCACTGATAAGCATTTTGAAATAAAAGTGAACTTGAGTTTGCCTCCCTCAGACTGCGTGATATTATTATTATTTATAACATTACATAATAGTAAAAGTTTTTACGTTACATTAACATTGTTTTGGCATCCAGTTTACACAGTGCATTAAGCAGCACACGTCCATCAGCCTACCTGACCGTTCTAATTCTATAATTAATTAGCCTTAAAATAATAATAGTAGTTGTGCATTGAGTTGAAGTTTGAACATTTAACAAAACGTACTAATAGTACTAAAAAGCGAAACTAGCCATCCACGACAAATGCAGCGACAGTTAGGGGTGGAGGTCAAGTGTGTGCATTAAATAAAGTAGTGCCGAACTATCGCTTCCCGGAGTACAAATTCAGTTCTGGTGTTGGAATTAAGAAAAATTTAAAACGAAATTAAACTAAAAATCCAGAATTTGGGACAAAGAACACAGGTGAGTAATTAATATCAATTTCATAATTACTGATTTATACTCATGGAATGGTAATTACGATAACGAATAAGAATTTGGGTCAGTCATCGCTCTTTGGTTATTGGAACTTTCTCATGCCCATTTATTGTATTCATTGCCAGTCCAATCGGATTCAAAAATTTAAAACTAACGTGTGGAAAATCTTCAAGTACAAAGAGATGGATAGAGCATGAGAAATTACAGTAAATGCTTTTCAAACTTTAGCTTCATTTTGAAGTTGTTAAAATGTAATATTTGATTTACATACATGAAATATAGTTGGCAACTACAGCAAAGATTTCATGCACTTTGTTTTCACATGAATAAAGAGTTAAAAAAACGAATAAGATGACGATCACAACTCCGTCAACTCATTGCAAACTACGGTGACGCCATCACGCCGTGTGTCACACTGAAAATGTGAACGAATTCTTTACTAAAAAAATATTTTTGGTTTCCAATATAGGTCGAAATTTAGAGTCGAAAATTTTATTCTCTCGTGGTTCGTTCCATTCAAGTTCGAGTGGATTCTGAAAGTGCAAAACAAATTCTGGCTCATCCGAATAATAATAAATCCAGAATTTGGGACAAAGAACACAGGTGAGTAATTAATATCAATCTCCTAATTACTGATTTATACTCATGGAATGAGGATTACGATAACGAATAAAATGATGAACCCAACTCCGTCAATTCAATACAAACTACGATGACGTCATCACGCCGTGTGTCACACTGAAAATATGAACAAATCCATGGTCTATTCTTTACTAATAAAATGTTTTGGTTTCCAATATAGGTCGAAATTTCGAGTCGAAAAGTGCATTCTCTCGTGCTTTGTTCCATTCGAGTTCAAGTGGATTCTGGAAGTGAAAAAAAATCGGACAAATCTGACTAATAATTATTCCTCATCCTTGGCCTTGTCAAACCCATTTATTTGGACGTGATACAAAGAGACAGAGCACGCAGTAGGATTTCATTGCACTCCATCCATCCAGTTCTTTCAGCAACGTACGTTAACTCTGGACCACGAAGAAGAGGTCAAATTCTAACAAGACTGCTCTGCTCAGCGTCCTACCATAGTATTCTATCCATATTGGCCGGCCAACAAAAGTCAACACACTTCAGAGGTAATTTTTATGTCTAAAATTTAATTTTGAGCACAAATCTTACTTGTTCTTACGTTTACGTTACGTCTTAACGTTTAATATCAATATAATGTACGTCGCAGTTCAGAATTCACAAACATGAATGCAAATTCTGATAGAATAGGTTTTAATCGGAGAAAATGGAATATTATTCAGATGTACGTCGTACCGTGGCAGGTGAATGTCAAAGTCAATTAAAGTTTTCCAGAACCTTCGATTAATTATGTAAAACCGTTTACCACACCACACAAGAGATTTTGAACGAACGATTTTTGAAAAGTCGGAGACATTCTAATGTCAATAAATTATTTCAATTAAATAATTGTCTAAATTTAATTTCGTCTTCGTTTTTCTGGGTGATTGTGCGTATTTTAATAATTCCCAAAAATCAAAATAACGAAATAGTTCGAATATGACACATATGATAATTAATGCAGAAGTTGTGTTGTGGGTTCAATCTCTCAGGCTTGCACTGACTGTAGTTGTTAACACGGAACTAGGCCGTGTGGGCCTAGCACGGAAGTACTTTTCATTGGTTTTTCCCTGTGGAAAAAAATGTCTCGCAGTACTTGTCAAAGCCTTAAAAATATAAATCGTTATAAATTATACGTAACATTTTTTGCACGGGTGTTGTCTATTCACCTCTTCCACAATAAGGGATACGTGACCATGAATGACCACGAATGTCTATCAATGCGCATAATATATGTTCTAATTACTTCTATCAATTATTAACTTCTAGTTTCCTTGCACCAATTGGGAAAATGGACCGTAGACTGGAAATCTTGAGTTTGAAGAAAGCTGTTCGTTTCACGGTGAATGAGAGTCAACAGACACTAAGAGGAAACAGCGTAGAAAAATATGCCAAATTAAAATCGGAAATTGGGGACCTTTGGTTCTTCTTCAAGCAAGTCATTGACAGAGAAAAGTACGGACGACAAGCCATTCGTTTGATCCAAGTCCTCTCGTACTTCGGAGGAACTGAAGAAATATCCTCTGGATGTGTAGACTGGCATTGCGATAGGTCTGCTGATTACGATTTTCGGAGTACGGAGATCTTCAGCGTACTGGTTTTACTGGAGTCATACGGCGTAATACAAGTTGAAGTGCCCGAAGAGATGGATAGCTTTTCTATTCCGAATGATTTCTGGATGTCAGTCGTGCGTGAGAAAAATGGGAAGAATCCATATTTGGAAATCGAATTACTACGAACCTGTTTGGAAATGATGAAGGAAGGGTTTTATGACTTTACGACTAAGAATGATCACTTCCGGGCCCTTTCTCCACACCTGTTAAAACACAGAGAACTCGTCAAACAATGCAAGAAAGAATTTCTTCGTCATCATTGGAATGAACAATTTACGGCGGACATTTTGGGAAAATTTGAAGAGGTATTCGGCCAATTGGATGATGATACAATGGAATTGCGTTTTCGTCATCTGAAAATGATGTTAGAATCAAAGGAAAATGAGAATAAAATATTGTTGGAGAAATGTGAAGTGGTTCGTGTCATAGCTAGGAAGTGGGGGGATAATTATCGTAGAGGAATTTGGAGTGGTGATATAGCGGAATTAATATATGACATTGGATCTAAAAGTCAAGATACAGAATCCCGAAAAATGTTTTATGAAGAAACACTCCACTGGCACACAATGATTCACGCACGCCTTCGCGCTGAGAGCCACTACTCAGAAGGATTTGTCAAGTGGACTCTCAACTTGTTGATTCAATTGGACCGATCCGAAGATGTATATAATTTATTCCGTGAATTACGAACCGATTATTTAAGTAAAGAACGAATAATTAACGAAGCATCCCAGTTTCACCCTGGCTTTGATTCTATCTTGTCATCAATGATTAAATTGATTTTAGAGTTAAAAAATCCAACCATAAGAACACATCTCATTAAAAAAATACTCAAAATTTCAAAGTTTGCTTTCAAAATTGTATTAAATGCTCAAAAAATATATGTAAAATTGAAGCAAATGAAAATTTGTGCAAAATTTCCGAACAGTGTAAAGAATTACATCAAATGTTTAGTTGAATCGGATCAATTTGATCAGATTTTGAGTGTCATTCAAGAGACAGATTTGGTTTGGCAAGAGTCTATGCCACTTCTGACTGATAGGAATTGGAAAGTTCGTGAATGCGCTAAAGACTATGTGAATGTTCACAAACTGATACTTGAGATTTGTATAGAAAATCAGGTTTTGAAGAACAACGTGAAACTACGAAATTTATTTCTGAAACTGTCTGTTGGTGCAATTATGCCGATGTGTGTCTCCTCTCCATCGACTGTCCGTCTTCTAAATTTCCCTGATTATCACTCCTCTTGTATGTGCGTTGTTGGAAGATGTTTGATTGAATTGGAAGAGTTGAACGAGTTAATTATATTTATGAACAATCTAGAGAATTTGCTGGATTATAGGCCTGAAAACAAGGAGAGTAAAAACTATAATTTCAAGCTTCAAACGAGTGAAGGAATGATTAATTTCTGTGAAATGATAGTGAATTGTCTAACTCCATTGAATGGTAGGGTTGATCATTTGCAGGTATTGGAAAAAACTTTGAAAATTACAAAAGAGTTTTTGAGCGTAGGTCGTTCCGAGGGACTGAGTCCAAATTACGAAGAAACTGCACTGAATATTATAGAAGTATGTGATTCCAATTTGAAACATTGAATTATTTCTGTAATTGATTTTGGAACGTATTTGAAGCAAGTATAGTATGTGTGTGTGTGTGGAATCGTATTCGTCTATTATCTTGTAGTAATTAGTTAAGCAGATATAATTTTTTTTCCTGTCAAGTCTTCACTGATTTGAATTTAAGATGCATTTTGTGAATTTGAATGTAAATTATAAATGTGTATGTGTTTACATTTGCAGGGGTGTCTTCGGATTTTCGAAAATAAATAGACATTATTGAATCAATTTATATTCTTGTTCTTTTTACCATTAGCTCTTATTTATTTATTTGGCGAATTGTAGTACAGGGTGGTTGAAAGTAGTATATATGTAGTATGGGAGTCGAGTGTTCGATGGTTCTGTTGGATAAAGATTGCATGGTTGGGCCCTTTCATGAGAAATTACATAATTGTTCATTTTGTCCAAATAAATTATATGATTTTCATACACTGATTTATGTTGTCACGCAAGATTTACAATTCTTTTGTCCAATAGTTATGAAAAACAATCATGGAAAGGTATATGTATTATATTGTTGTATAAATTTTTCCACTCATTATTGTAGGCACACGTGTTATGTTTATTATATATGTTTATGTCATTATGTGTGTACACAGGCGTTCCACCGCTACGGTCAATCAAAGTAGTGCAGATACTTATGGGCCACCCTGTACAGGGTGGTCCAGCAAATGGAGGTTTGACTGATTGAGAGTTTATTGAACTGATAAAAATACACTTATCAGCAAATGGTGACATGTCCATGCATTTTGTGCACGTGAATCTTTCCAAAACTTCGAAAGACATATTTCAATTTCGACATTCACTATTTAGAGTGGTTACATGATGTCTTGAAATAATATTTCTTACCTTGCTGTTAGTACCCTCTCTGAGTTACACTTAATAAGCATATTTATTTGAGTTTCTGTAGTCGTTTCTATTCTTGAATAAAGGGACAAGAGTTTCATTCAACTATTGACCTCTAAACCGTGCAGTTAAATTAAATATTTTACTTAATCTGATACTTAAGTTTCTTAATAATACTCCCAATTTCAATATATTAATAAATAAATCCTTAACTTGTTTTCTGAAACGGCTTCACGGCATCGAAGAAATTATAAATATCATTACTACTACTTACTCTTCATATTTTGAAAGAAACGTTCAATTTAGTCGAGATCGAGACCTAAGAATTTTGCGATATAAATCATACACGTAAATATTTGTCACATTTTTCTTGCATATTGGGTCGAATATTTTGGTATGAAGACGTAAATGTACCAATTACACTATATTTCACGCAGACATCTCCTGTTGATTGTTCGTATTTCTCCAAAATTGGGAAGTGAGACAGACGCAAATTAATATTTTTCATAATTTAGAGGCGAATGCTATAAATTAATTTGTAACGTCTAGTTATAGATGAACTCCAGCTGTACGTTCTATGCATTACAGATTCATAATTAAAACTCTGTTGCCAGATACGGTCTCGGGTCTACGACCTGCGAATGCGAATGCTATGAGAAACAATTCATATAATTGTGAATAAAATGAAGTAAAATGGAACAGAAAGTTGTCTTTTGCAGTTAGCAGTTGCAGCAGCGGCATCGGAATAAATTATTCGAGTTCGAGGTCAAGTTCATCTATTCATGGACATTAGAAGGTCATTTCCTTTCATAATTGAACCATGTAGTGCAGCACATTCAATTTAGATAATAAAAGAAATGAAGACTTCCGTTGCCTTCAGATGTTCAGGAGCCGGACTCTTGACCGATAAGGAAAAATCCAGAGGACTGATGCTGATGCGATGCCACAGCCTTGATAAGCCATGAACATACGAGTATCGAGTAGTAGGATATTGTCTTTCATACGAAGGACTGAACTGAAGTGAAGCAGACGTCGGATTTGTCAAGTGAAAAAATTTCTGGAGCTGACTTTGAGATTTCACATAATTTTCCTCATGCATTCATACAATTAGGTGAAAAAATATTCTGCGAAAACAAATTTAATTCGTACGCAGTTTAATTTAATCGGTTTGCTCCACACGCTCGGACGGACCTGAATTATTACATTCGTAAGTAAGCTAACATTTTTTATCTACTTTTTTTTCCGGAATTCGGTTTACCTTGAAAGTAAATTCAAAATTACATGTATTGTTGTTCTAGTTACAACAATTTGGAGAACGAATGATGGAAACCCGAAGCAAAAGGGCATTACGCCTAAACGGTAATACAGCAGAACGAATGATGGAAACCCGAAGCAAAAGGGCATTGCGCATAAACGGTAATACAGCATCACCTTCCAAAAAATGGATGCGACCCTGTGTGTGTTGCAGTACTAGTAGCGGGACGGATGATTGTAAAGAAGTTCCAAAAATATCTCCAAAAATTCGGTAAGTCAAATCCGCTAAAGTGAACCCTACAAAAATTGAGCCCAGTTCTCTTTTAAGCCACTGGACAACATAAACTGGAATTAAGGTTGTGGTACTTATTACTTATGTCACATCCTTTCAGTCAGATCATAAATACGTAATTTATCGAATTTTGAAATACCATCCAAGGTCTAGTATTCGGTTATTTTAAAGAAACGCAAAACCTAAAGTTTCCTTTCATTTATCTAAATGATCCACAGAAAACAAAAACGAAGTCCTCGAAAGAAGGTCAACACTCCCAATAAACGAGAAAAGACCGATCGTAAAACCCACAATAAGCGTGTGCCAACACCAACAAATATTGCACCCCAGATCTCTAGTGGAGTATTATCTCATCAAAGCGGAACACTGGAACCTCACATTGAACCACTTGAACAACATTCTCAACGTCAACATGATGACCCGCCAAATCTCCTGATCTGCCGGTCACATTCGATGCCAGTCTCACGGGGAACAGTACGTGATTTGTCCACTGATGATGCTGATTACGACTACCACAATTGTCCAGATTGTCAAATGATTTCTGGCAGAAATGCTCAGCATTTGGGTCCGCTATCAAGCCCACCACCACCGGCAGTACAGCTAGAAATGCCAGGACCAGCTGGACCATCAGAATCATTAGCGCCACCACCAGCCGCTGCGTCAGCGGCATCAGTATCAGCGCCAACAGTACAACTAGTACGTGCATCAATATCAACACCACCAGCACCACTCGTTGTACCAGCATCTGGAACCCCATGGAATTTTACACCAGCTTCTGGAGCTGGTGCTGTTCCGCCCCATTTTTGGCCAGCTCTCAGACGCATTGGGAGGATTAGTTTCTTGTTGAATTCAAGGCCAGAGCTTCAGTTTACTCGCGTACTTACCCCTTTGAGTGACGGAATTCCAAGGCGTGGAACTACAATAATCAGAGCGACTTGGAATTTAACAAGTCAAAACGCCAGTTATTACTAATCAGCTGATCCAATACGATGGGAATGTGGACGTCAATTTTAGATTTCTTGGGATTTTCCGAATATTTGGAAGACAGAAATAGTGTGAACAAGTTTAGTTTTTAGTAGATTATTAATAGTTCTTTTACCGATTTCCACTTTCTTAGACGATTTTTTTGACTTTGGAATAATTTCTACATATTTGAATTTCTCTCGAGCGTTTTAATTGGCAATGTGAGGTTTGCTCTTTTTACTGAAAATATGAGGTCTTCGCAATAGATTAAACACGTAGATTTTTTCCGGAACTATCGTAGCAAGTAGTACATAGTATGAATAGATTAGTATTAGTTTTAAGTGAAGTATGACAATTAATTTGAAATTACAATGTGTTTGAGAGATGATTGAGTGAATTTGTTTCAGATTTGATTATTTATAATTGAATTATACAATAGGAAATTATCGCATATACGAGTATGAGTCCATGAATTATTGTACTTCGGTGTGATGGGTTAATAATGTTGTTCACGAGAATCCGATGAATTATATTATTGTTTTAAATTAATAAAACGAACTGCGATTTTCGTGAATTGAGTAAATTGTTGGTTTGCCGTGTAAAATTATTTTGTATCTCTCCAACTCTTAAATAGGCGAAGTTAGTTACGTACAGACGTGTCCAAATCAAATTCTTCACATTGTGAAGGCTTTTCTCCCGCATTCTGGTCAGAATGAATGTGATTTTATAATATTAAAACCCGTTAGCACGGGGTCAACGTTGATAGGGTTTTTAGTCAATTCAATTCATTCGTCATTACAATATGGAATGATGGCACCTCATTTTGATTTCCTGACACTCACTTAATTGTACTTTTAATAATTTTTCGTGGATTTATTTTAAATATTGTATTATTGTTTTGTTTTTAACGGCTACACATTTTGTTTCACAAAAGAGCATCCAGTGGTAGTGATAGACCGCGCACGCGATACTCTCATCCATTCACAAGCTGTAACTCGGTGCTCTTGTGTGCTAGAGCTTAGTCTTGGTCCATTTAAACATATTGTTCATCATCAGAAGATCGGCCACCAACACCATACTGATTTTCAGAAGTTTTGAACAGGAAGGGAACTCCTACTATACTACACGGGTGTGGGGGTGCTAATTAATGTCTTTTGGAAATTTTATTCCGTTGTTTAATTGCATGGCTTTGGAATCTGGTTCGGACTGTCGGCGGTGCATTTTCGACATCATCTTTCGGGCCTCATTCATTTCTTTCCACGGTCAGTGTTGAGTCTTCGGTCTTTCAAGTGTCACTTCCTCTTGTAATGTCATAACTTGTCTTGTGATGATGAAACCAAACTTTTAAGTAACCGAGTTTCATCATTTTCTGAATTAAAAATTTAAGTTATAATTTTGAGAATTTTAAATTGATTCTCAACTTTACTCTCAACTAGATTTATAATACCTTTAGATATTAACTATAAAAGACCAGTCAGACCAGTGAGAATTCGGCCAGCGAAGGAATTAATGATCACCATGGGACTTCACTCCATTCCGAATACTCGCTGCTAACCTTGAAGCAGTCATACGGCTTCACGGACTCCTCAAGGTAGAAATAATTTTAATACCATTGTTCTATTATAAATACACAACTTTCCTCTAGTCCAACGGCATGCAACATTTCAGTTTTATGACATTTTATTTTATTTGAAGGACCGGGACATTCATTACTCCGCATGATTTTTGTCCGGAATAAGACTGGCAATAAATTCTTCAGTATTATGTAATTAAGGAGAAAAAGTAGAAGCAATTCTTGACGTAGTACAAATTGTTGCAAGACTAGGCCAGGTGAGTTGTAATTTATTTCTTCAAAGAATTATTAAATACATGGTGAATGGAATGCAATATTAAAGCTAATGGCTTCTTTCTAATAAAAGGAGAATACCGTTGTGGACCCCTGTGGATAACTTGATTTAAAAAACTAACAAGAGAGGTCGTTATTACCACACTAACCGACAATAACACCATTCACTCCTCCGTGACTAACAACTGAGTTCACCAACCAGCGCATTCATCCGATGTCAATGATGTCTTTAGTGACAAGCCCTATTTCGGTAAGGCTATATTAGTTACACCCAAAACAGCTATTACAGTGACGAATTAAAAAATTTCACGTGTCATTATAGAACCGAGTACATTTATTCAACGCGCTGTTCTCTTCTTCTGTTTCAACATGTAGATTGATAGACCACTGATGATCAGCAAGGGAATTTTTACTTCATACGGCTGAAGGAAAGCAAGGAGTTATTCGGTATCTACTAGGTAGAATTGGTTTGAATACCATCAATTTTATACAAATTGTTAGCCTCGAGCTGCATGTACATCCTTTACTATTTACTTTTAGGACGTCTAGTTCTTGATTGCTGCACTCCGCAAGATTTTTGGCCGAAATACACAAGACTGTACAATGATACCGAACAGAGGGACAACTGAATTAATTAGTATTGCTGTTGAAAGTCTACAGCAGGTGAGTTGGATTTTCTCTTCGCAGAAATTATTAAACATTTAAGAATCGAAATTCAATGGAAATGAAGATAATGGAACCCTTCTAATGAATAGGAAATTATTGATCATCATTACTTGAGCTGGGACGAAACAATACTGTTTCGCTAGATGTGTTTCAGTACCTCTATTCAGGCAGGCACTCATCACATCTTATGGAAAGTGATATCGTCAATAATCATCCGGGTTCACCATCGTAAATACACTAATACACACAACTGACCAATGACCCCGAACTGACTGACCAAGTATGATCCAAATATTTTGAAATAATTGGAGGTACAAATTGTCCAACTGCAGCGTTTAAGTTGTGTTCTTTCATCAAACATTTCGAAACCAGAATTAGATGGAATAATGGAATAATAAGTGAATGTTTTTTCTAATAACAGGAAAATGTTGATCGTGACTCGAGTTCGGCTTCGGACATGTGAGAAACATAATTTCGACCGAGGGTCAGGAGAGGTCGTTTCGACCTTATCTTTCGCCAGCATGCAATATTTTATGGAATTGATGAGAAAGGGCTAACCGAGGCAATCCAAAATATCTACAATGCGCAATGTAGTACAAATTGTTGAAATACTGCCCCAGGTCTGGTATTCTCCCGTGCAAAGCATATCCCATTACCTACATCGTAGCAGGATGTGTCTACATTACCAACTTTTGCTTAGGCAGTCAATCATTGTGGTCAGGTAGTGATAGTGATGTACTCTGGGATCAACGGGGTTCACCAGCTCATGTCATTAGTGGCAGGTTGTATTTTGGTAAGATTCTAGGACGCTGAATTTTTATTTGAAGAAACGAGAAGTCACCCTCTAGCCGCTTATTGCTACACATATTATTGGCCGAAATAACCTATTCCCAGACCCATTCATGACACCAGGACCTGGACCGGACGGGACAGTTACAAAAATGGTTCCGGTCCGGCCGTATGACGGAACCGGGACCGGAATGTTCGAGCTCATCTCGAATCCAAATATTTTACGTAGAACAAATTGTTGAAAGCCAGCCCCAGGTGAGTTGAAGCTCAACTCTCTGTTCAACGAACCTAATAAACATTTCAGAATTCGAATTAAAAAGAGTATTAAGTTAATGGCTTTTTTCTTATAATAGGAAAATATTGTTCATCGTCACTTCTTGAAGTTCGGAAACATGATTTCGAGCAAGATAGCCAGAGTGGCAT
>JAQIXO010001408.1:0-12526 GCA_034700305.1 Protaphorura armata
AAAAGTCTCACAACAGGTAGGGGGGGGGGTCAAAAAAATCCAAAATTTCACTCACGTAATACTTGAATCGTCCCTAACATAGCACATTTGGTCCGGTTCGAAAGAACGGAGCATATCCGTATTATAGATTTGTGCGCTGAAAATATTTTATGCTCTTTAGCATGTGATGTCTAACATCAGTCTAATTTTGTTACATGTTTACTACAATTTTGCAATGTATTGTTCAATAAGTTGAAAGATCATTTTTTTTATATATAAATAACAAGACTGGTTGACGGTGGCCATTTGGCCCGCGGTGCGATTTGGCTGCATTTTGGATGTTGTCAAAACATCCAGCCAAATAGCACCGTGAGCCACTTGGCCACGCTCAAACTGCCCTGTCTTTTCGATTTTAATTTTTTTTAATAAAAAAGCAGCCCAAGTTAATTGGCACAATTGCGCACCGCGTTCATATAAGTTTGTGAGATCCCAAAAGAGAAATTAGCTCAAAATTCGAAAATCAGTCGAAAAGGTTCTTTGTTATTCGCCCGAATTTTGTACGTCGTGATTCTGTCGTTCATAGCTAGCCTGGTAATTGTAAGATATTGTCTCATTTGAGTTTGAACATCTGATGAACAATTATTTCGACAATGAAAGTAGAAGAAGAATCTCTGCATACGGAACGACATCTTTAGTCTGAAATTGTAAGGTGAGTGTTGGGACTTGGGCGACTATTTTAATAGGTTGATATTTATTCTAAGTGTGTTCGATTCACGGAGTGCCAAATGATTAGAGCAGTTCACGATTGTATTTCATCCCTCTCTGGAATTTGTTTTAAGCCGACAGTCAGAGTCGGAATTCTCTGGCCAACATTACAATGTGTTACCAGTTAATAATATTATCCTGAGAACAACCATGTCAAATGGGTTCATTTTCAACCGAAGCAAAACTACTTGGCCTAATTAATACTATTCTTCTGACTATTTTCTCATACTCCGATCATTAATTTATCTTATTAATTTTGTTGAGTGTATTAAACTCGCAATTGGCAATTCGCATTACAAGCGTATTTTAATGAAGCACGTAAATCTCGTAATTGACTGAAGTATAATTAACATTAGTTGTGACGTTGTGAGATGTCACAACGATGAACGATCATCACATAAGTTCAGTGTTTCTATTTCTACCCACATTTCGAAAATTATAGGATTGACGAGGAATCCGATCAGAACAAGTCAACTAATAAAACCAATTTGCCAATACACGGTCAAAGAAACATGCATGATTTTTTTGTCATTATTGCCACCATTTAGAATGACACCATTTATAATTCTCTAAAACTCGTCCAGATGCATTTGTTATGAACACGGTAGAACCAACTAAGAGGTTAACTGAATGAATGTCTTGTGCGATATTTCCTAAATCCAATCCCATTGCATTGGAAGGATCGTGTGAAGTACAGATTCAAAAATTTGACTGTATGGCTGTAGTGAATGATGTTGAAGGGATGCGATATGCGATGGCAAATAATATTTTACACCTTGGAATTTATAATTTTGTTTTTACTTTCCGTTTCTTTTTCCGATTTTGAATGATTTACATTTCACTCTATATGACTAGCATAATAAACTTATCTACTCATTGTTGTTAAATTCCTTGGCTTGTCTTACAATTATAACTCATTTTTCCGTGGAAGTAAAATTGATATTTACAATCACCTCATCATTTAAAGAAACTCTTAACGTGTTTTATAAATACTAATTTCTCAGCAACTCAGTCATTTTTCTTCAAGAGATTCTTTTGTAGAGAGCATTTGAATTGTCCAGTCGCAGAGCCACAACGCTGATAGACGGAGGAGGCTGCACTGGAACTACTAAAATCAAGAAATACAGAAAATATGGAAATTAACGCCAGGTTTTATCTCAACTAAACTTTCTTTCGATGGAATGTCATTACCACACAACATAGACTGAGACATTTAACATAGACATTTAATTACCAGAAGGCTTAATGCCCAACGCATCAGCGGCTATGGCTTCAGATTCCAAGTAATTTACTTGGGGGGCTAAATAATCCGCCAATTCGTCAAGGCTCTTCCGTTGCGCTAGAACTTCTTCCAACAATGGCTTCTTTACCGCTAGCTCTGCCAGATTTTCATCCAATTGCCTTTGTGCGGCTTTATAAAAGAAAAGCAAAGATTAATCAGTGTGGAATGTTAAGGGATTATACGCAGGTCCTTATCATTTTATTCTAAGGGTTGGTTGGTTCGCGAATGAAAGTTCGTTCCATTGTTCTCCTTCTGTGAGGGACATCTTTCATTGTCCACCGACTAAACTCCATACCAACCCAATATTTTCAAAAAAAAATAGCCAGTAGTACAACCCTTGTCATTCCTAATGTTGAGTGTCAATTTATGTAAGAGTAATGTGTTGTTTGTATTATAAATTTTTACACGTATTTTTAAAATATTCGCGTGTGGCGTTTACCTTCCGGCGTAACTACTGCGGCTTCATTTACTCGGTTATTAAGAAGTCGGTCTTGATCCATTTTTAGTTGAACTAACAGTTCAGGCATAGGGAGATCACACAAATTTTGGGTGAGAATCAATCTGGAATTTCTTGCCAAGGCGGACGTACTAACTATTGGCAGTGCCGGAGTTGGAAATTCTTCTAGAGCTTCTTCCACGTCCATCTTTTCCAAGTCAATTTTCTCGACAGGAGGGTACATTCGACGAGTTCCCTATAAAAACCACCAAGAAAAACTTTGTTGGTTACGAAATCATTTTCTTATTAGAGACAACTGTTTTTTTATTAAAAGGTGTTAAATAACATTACCCTGAAGCCGTTTCTAAAAAGTTTCCTGTTGCGGGCTTTGATTTGGTCATAAGATGGGGGTGACGTTGGCATATTATCTCGCTTCAATCTTTTCGACATTATTCTGGTCGGATCGTAATGGTTTAACAAATTAAGCGGAATGTTTTATGTAAACGTTAAAATCGTACAGCGTTACTCTATCGAAATTACAAAATACTTCAGACTAACCACTCAGTCAATCCGTGCACTTGTTTTCAAAGACTTGTAGAAATATTTCCCAAAATTTTCTCAGATTTTTCCCGTGACCCCTCAAGTCAGTCTATCGATTTCGACTCAGGGATGAACAAACAATTTAGTCAAACAAAAAATTACACATGACAACTAGACCAGAATTGGCAGCATAATTAAAAAAAATCTGAAATGAAATCAAAATTGACATTAATTGTTGGTTCAATCCAATGCAAATGCAAAATATTGAGTTTTCTTTGTCAATTTAATGTTAATTCTCATTCAATCGTTGATAAATCTGTCGATGCGACATAAACTCACAATTTTGTGAGAATCCAAATCGGAACAACATTTAACATTTGAAATAAATTGTTGTTAATTATTCAACTCAATGAATCGTTGTGGAAACACAAATAGGACAAATACATATTACAAAATAAACTTAATTATACTTTATCTGTTCGTTAAAAATTTTTGTATTTGAATTCGCCATGAAAAATGGTCACTCGCCAAATTACATGCGTTTATCCTCACTCTAAACCCCGTTGAATCAATTCCAGCTAATAATTTTCAAGGTGAAACAAAGAATTGGATACCAAGAGAAATGTTGGTCTCAATTTTAGCTTATGTAATTTTGGCTTAAAATGAAGTCAAACTGTTCATGCACTCCGGTATGAAAAATTGGTTCATCCAGAAAATGTTAGTAAAATATTCAGTAAACCGCATTACCCACATTGAATAGCTTCAAGTTCTTGGGTAAATTATTTTTGGCAACATCGGTTTTAATTTGGTTTTGGTTTGAATGGCCTAATGCTTGAATTAAACTGAAAATACATATTTTTTATTCTTCAAAATTTTGTTCAAAATTTACACAATACCAAACGCTATATTATGTGTTAAGTACCTATACCATAATGGGAGGAGGACGGACCGGTTTTTTTAGTTCCAATGGAAACTTAAGAACAACTACAACCAATGCGTCAGATTTATTTGTGAACGACCCTTCTCTTTTCTCCTTTCTCCCAATTCCATCTGACTTTCTCCGAATATTCCCACGATTTTTAAATTCTTATTACTTTTTCACTCCACAGAAAAACTTCATAAATTCGATTTTCAAAATTACCAAAAAACATTACGCCAACATATTAGAAGTTCAACTTTTAATTCCGTATTAATGTTCACACTTGACAAGAATCAGACCGAGGAGTAAAGTAAGTAAAGTGTACTGTCATTGTTACTATATTATTTTACAACACGAGTAGTGTTGTTACATAAAAACATTTTGCAAATTAATTAATTTAATTTGATAATTTATTTCTTAAGTCAGCTAAAATTAATTAGTCCACTGTAAGAACTAAAAATAAATGTTAGAGTCAAACAGAATTACATTGTTTTTGCATTAGAGTCAATTTTATTATGTATGTATTATAGTCAGAAGGCCCAACATTTTTTAAGGGTAATTTTTAAGGTAGGAGTAGATGGGTAGTTTAATACAACTCTGTTGTGCCGCCATGCATTATTGTCTGCCTTCAATCATGTTTAATTATTAATTAACACATTTTACGGTGTTTTTTTACAGAGAAACGAGGGCGGAGGAGGTTGAGATTTAAAAAATCGGTTTCTACTTGGAATAGTTAAAAATGTCTTCGGAGGCTTCCAATAGTGCTGACACTGCAACTGCACCATCTACAAAAGCACCACATTTTGCATTAGAGCTCAATGATGTAAGTTAATTATTACTATCGTGTGAGTGCTGGCTATGCCAGCAGTCACCAATAAGTCCATTAAATAATTTATGTTTATTTTTTTTTTGAATTTTTGAACTTCTATTGTCGTTTTTTTTTAAATTAATTTTTTTGACCGGAGTGGAATTACTCACTCTGCAGTACTAAATAGAGTTAGCGCCAAAACCAGTACCAAAATTTTCCACAACCATTTCCAAAACCAATACCAAAACATTTTTTTGTGTGTACAGGGTGGTCCATAAGAAATGGACCATTTTGGTGCCCTCTGGTGGGCACATGGGTCATCAAAGAAGGCTTAAACTTGATATGCAGATGCCCATTGACCTTTTCTTCCGAATGACACCCGAGTTGACCCTTACCTTGACCTCCAGAGGTCAAGTTTTATGTGTAGCGGCAAAACCAGTGCGAAAATGTTCCACAACCATTTCCAAAACCAAAACCATTTTTTGTGTACAGCGTGTTGCTTAAGAAATGGACCATTTTGGTGCTCTCTGGTGGGCACATTTTCGGTTTTGGTTTTAGCTCTAACAATAGGGGTTTATTGGTTTTGGCACTAAATCTATTTACATTCCACAGTCAGTTAACGTAGAATTTTGAGCGTTGTCAAAGGATTTAGTGTGTTTGTTAGATATCACCTCAGTCAAAATCCGGATAATTTTTACTCGTGACAGCAAGGTTTCCGCTTAAAACTCGGAGGTCGCGAGTTCAAATCCCAGCCGTGTGATTTGAAAAAAGTTTTTTGTTTGAAAAGTCGCATTTTTGTCGACTTACGATATAAGGAATTTTTTTGATGAATTTAGAGCCAAAAACCAAGTTTCTACGTTCAATAGTTTTTTAGGAGAAGGCAAGAGATACCCGGAACCCCTGACTCTCGACTTATTTTATTATGAGGATTGAGTTGTTCAGACTAATTGATTTATATTTTGTTAAAATTTTCTAATTTCTACATTTCTTTTCAGATTCTGGAGGAGATTTTTTCACACCTTGGGTCACCCCGTGAACTTCTTCAGTATCGTTTGGTCTGCCAGCAGTGGAATGATGTTATTGTTCATGTTTTGGTTACAAAATTGAAGAATTCATTTCCATTGCATTTGAGATATGGGCCTCAAGTCCATCGTTCCCTCCTTCCAGCGGAGGCCGAAGCACGTACAAAAGAGATTTTAGAAACTCCAACAATTACATTGACGGGAACAACCATACCCCTCTCTTTTGACACCGTTGTGGTTGAACACGATTTCTATTTGGCAGGGGTGAACCCTGAATGGCAAAATTTCTTACAAGATTACGGAGACTCAATTCGACACCTGAAATTCAACATTCGCAGCGGAGAAGGCCCAGAAGAAAATTCTCATCACGTACAAGACTGTGCGGTAGTCGTGTCGTTAGAGAATCTCAAAGCCATTTTTTCATCAACCCCTAATTTGGAATCCTTGGATTTTTCCGTTCGGTTCACTGATTATGGAGGGCAAGAAAACAGACACGGTCCGCATCGCATGTTCCCAGAAGCCCATGAGGTCAGTGATCTTCCTCAAATGACGAGACTCACCAAAATTACAATTCAAGAACCACATGGAAATTCATACCTTAAATGTTTTTTGAAAGAACTTCTTGCAATGGCTCCAAACTTGAACACACTCTACATCAAACTGGACAAAAAATTGGAAAGTTTTGTAACTGTAATGAAAGTGGATTCCTTGCCCAATTTACAAGAAACCTTGACAACCCTTGGAATCACTATGGTGGATCGTAATGCTTGGTTTAAAGAATCAGAGTTTCGGGGGTCGGGTTTCACTCGATTCCATTTGACTAAACTTGAACTGGATCGTATCATTGGGAATGGACGACATTTGGAAGAATTTTTGTACAGTCAAAGCCCAACTCTGACAACACTGATACTTGGAGATAGGGATAGTGTGGAGCCAGACCAGATCAAACTCTACCCACATTACGACCCTGGTTTTGATCTTCAGAATTTATGGGCCCAAGTTCACAAGTGTAGAACCTTGTACCGTGATCGAGTTGCCCTTCCGCCCTTAATGGCATCGCTGAAAGTATTCGAAGTGAATCTACCGAAATTTACTTTGGGACGAATCACAGACTATTCAACTCAATTTCCAGTGTTAGAAGAATTGACATTCAGTAATTGTGAGGACACAGAGTGTTTATGGAAGTATGTAGAGATGATGCACGTCCTTCCTGGAGAAATTGGACACAGTCATAGTGTCAAAAAGTTTTCACTTGTTGGTCTGATACGTGATGAGGATAGAAATAATATTATTGAAGCTATCAGCTCCACTTTTCCATTCGCTGATCATCATTTTGGTTTGTAAGTTGAGCAGGGAGTTTTATCTGTATTTATAATGCTCTTATTGTGAGTGAGTTTCAACACTATTCCTTAAATACAAAAAAGTCTAATTTTTTTTATATTATTTACCCAATTATCTTATTTATATATGTAATAACTTGAAATGATTACATTACAATACACACGTATGTATAAAAGTGTAATTAAAAAATAAAGTGGATTTCTTCATCACTATTTGATTTGAACTGAGAATAGTTATTTCACCATCGTACATAAATTGTTCTGCTCTCTTCACATGTGTGAAATATACACATAATATACCTTTTTGGCATTTTATGAATTTTGAACACAATTTCGAAAAAACATTTTAAAAAAATGTATTTTCAATTTAACGCACGAATTAGGGTATTCATAACCAAAGCATCAAAATCGGTTTCTCCAAGAATAATTCTGAACTGATTGTCAGCTTATTGAATGTGTTAAATTCGGATTTTTGACACTTTTTGAATGAACCAATTTTTCTGGACAGAGAGCATGAGTAGTTTGACTTTACCTTAGCCAGAATCATCGGCAACATTGCAAGTCAAACTACTCTTGCCATCCTTGCTGAAAAAGTTATTTGATTCAAACAATGCATTGGAGTGGACTATCATCATAACCATGCATTCTTTATGGTAGTCCATCGTGTAACTAATCGTAAGTAGAATAGGTCTCCGTCTGATCTCACGGTTATTACATTAAATGTGTTTGTTGCATGTAAAATAGTCAGACTGACGATACAGTTGTCATTTTGTCAATAGCTGGCGCCATGGTTTTTGTAAATGTATAATTTGGCGGCCATATATACAATTAGGTATTATGCACAATCACGGCGACTTAACTTCTCTGAGCATTTGAAAAAAAGATAAACTTTGACCGGTTCCAGTTGACGAATTGCCAATTGTCGGTTCTCTTATTTCATTGTCCGAGCGATATCCGTCAAAATTTCGCCATTTGTAGAAATCTGGTTTCTCGTAACTGAACTTTAATTTTCCAGTTCCAATTTTTTAGTACCCGTCGGCATCGTATGTGTGCATTTTCTAACCTTGTTGCACTGGATCGCTTCACCTTTGTACTAGATAATTACACCAAGAGCATATGGCTATGGCATCAAATGTCAGTTGTATTAGATTTATAGTTCTAAGCACAAAGTTCTAGCATCAAACTTCAACTGTAACTGAGCATTATTTCCTGGCTTGATTATGCATGTATAATCCACAATTTTAATGTACGAATTGTAACCGCGCATTGTTTCATCGTCGTAATCATTTCAGGTCAAACACACACGCCATTATGAACAATGCCTAGAAGGCCTGGGTATTATACACATTGCCTAGGCTGTATTTAGAATTGTTTCTCACCATTATCATTCATCCTTTCAGGCCAAATACACATGCCATACGAACAATGCCTTGGCCATGTATACACAGCTCCGGCATTATTCGTATTGCCTAGACCTTGTCTACATGGCGAGGAGTAGCCGAAATTATAAATAATGCCTAGGCATTGTCTATAATGCCGATTGTGTATATGGCCGCCAACACATCTTATTTCGAATCACGAATCATGATCTGACGTATTGAATCTCCTTTGAATCCAGAGTCTAGAGCTCTGACAATTGTATTCATGTAATAGCCAAGCGATTGGTAAATTCGACACATTATATACTTGCCTTCACCCTACTGTCCACTGAAGCTTAGGTCCGTTCAGGGATTTGCACTATTTGGGCAGAAGCTCCACCCCCAAAAACTGCTCTGGGCCAATGGGGATGCACGGCTTCCCATGCCCGTAATAGTTTTGGGGGGGGGGGGGCGAATTCCTGCACGGACCTAAGCTTCAGTGGACAGTAAACCTCAGTTAATTATAATACTTCCAGCCTAAAAATTTCAGAGTGAAAGGAAAAATTGGAAAACAATGGAAATGTTGGCCTCAAAATTCGAATTTATTTAACCACCACGTGGCTTTTTGAATTCAGAAGCAAAATGAACCAAAATCAGATGGAATATTAACTTTTTTTTTTATTAATGTGTTTATTGACTGGGGGCCATAGCTGATTCTATGGTTATTTCTTCCATAGTTTTCTTCTGTATTTGTATTTGTATTTTATCCAGCTAACGTCGTTGCATACATACCGTAAATGACCGATTAATCGCCCGGGCTATTAATTAGAATTTAACTTTTCACCCGACGTTTATTCAAACCCAGGCGATTATTCGAGCATGGCATTTAGGTTTACTTAAGCCGGCGTTTAATTAAAATATGAACTTTTTGACCCGGCGTTTATTCGAACCCAGGCGAGTAATCGGTCATTTACGGTAGCTTAAATAGTTCTGAAACAGCAATGGATTAGTCGTGTGCGGGTGAGTTGGTTGTGAAGTACTTGGTAATCAATACACAATTAAATAACTTATGCCACATGTATAAAAAATTATGAATATTACTTGTGGAGTACACGATGTTTTGGTAAGTTATTTGGGTACAAAGGAAGCATCCACGGATAAGATTTATTGGAATTAGAGGTCAATACGTTCCGTGTCGTGTCGTGTCCAATGGGACGACATGGACACGGTAGCGTTGGACAAGGACACGGACACGGTTAGCTTCTAAATTTAAGAAACGAAGCGGACACATACACGATTGAGCTGGACACGGACACGGAAAATGGCCGTGTCGTTTCGTGCCGACACGGACACGGTTTGAGATCTACAACATTACGGGCATTGCCCTGGACGCCAACCGTGCCGGACACGGACACGGTTCGTGTTGACACGGACACGACACGTTTTACAGACCGTGTCTAAATTCAAGACAAGGACACGGGACACGAACGTGTCGTGTCGTGTCAACAGGGATACGGATTGAGCTCTAATTGGAGTTAAGATGACGCAGAAAATTGCGTATGGTATGCTATGGTTATAAACCACGACTTGTACTATTCCAAGTCATTTAATTATATTAGAATGGTGACAACAGAATAAGGACTTGTCAGATATGAGTTCTCTAATTCAAAGCACGACCTCCGAAAATGGTTGTCCACAAAATTATAGAATTCAGATGCGATGAGATTGTCAGATTGACGATTCAGGTGGTTTTTATTTTTTTTTTCTTGAAAAAGCATGTTTCTAATCTCGATTGAGTATCTCGATTGAATCTGGAGCTCCTACAATTATATTCCATCGCTATGCGGTGGGTAATGTCGATGTAACGCAGGTGAAGCACAGAAGTTATACAGTTAGTTCATTGGTTCATTCCGAGTTAACAGTGCGATGGCCGCCCGAACGACTATTCCGGATGCATTCGACAGGTTTAAAGGATGGGACGGCTGCGTTCGGGTCGGCCATCGCGCTATCTGTTCGGAATGAACCAACTGTAGATGAAATCATGATCACGATGCTCAAACGGAAAGTTAAATCCCCTAAGTACAAAATGTTCCAACACACAAATGTAGCATAAAATGTTCAAATCTCGAAATCATTGGTTCACCAAGAATTCTCTACAAACAATTGAACAGTTAAAATCAAACCTGAGTTTCAGTACTAAAAGGAGAGAGATCATTTTATTAGACTTGGACTTTTTATCCTTGAAAGTAATTAAAATCGGGCGCGCTTTTTGAATGGATTTACCACGCTGAGTCACACTTTAACGGGGAATTTCTGAAATTAACTTTAAATTATTTTTAATTTGTATGTTTAGATAATCCATTACTGTTTTCCTGGCTCACATAAATTAGTGCTATTAATTAATTCAAGAAAAAGGTGGTGAAAAAAGTGATGTCAGTAGGAATCGAAGCCGTGACCACCCACGGGAGTTTTGAGTCCAAAGTCCAAAAGTCAGAGTCTATACTAGATAAGTACAAGTCAGTAAACTGACGGACTCCACCCCCCTCCGCCAAGTAAGTAGGTAGTGCCTTATCACTTAATGAAAAGTAAATAATATAAGCAAAAGAAATTTGTCCGGCAGTCGGACTCGAACCTGTGACCGGTGAGACCCAAGCCAAACGCACACACCCCACGCACATTGTGGTTGTACTGAGAGCGTGTGAACTTTTTGCCTTTCCCGTTCCTCTCTCTCATCCCGTCCCCATACACACACAGAGTGGCGCTTCGCTTGCATGCATTTGGTTGGTTTGTCTGGGACGAAAAAAACGAGCGTACAATGCCTGTGTGTATGTACCTCAGGGTCAGAACCCCAATGCACAATCAACACACACAGCATCCAGTCCAATATACAGCTCAGAGATTCCATAAATCGCATCGCAATAGGCGTACTGGTGAATCACTTTTATTAGATCGACCCCAACCATTTAGCACGGAAACAAGGTTATGGGGTGACTCCGGGAGCATTGTTGACATAGACCACAGCTACAACACAATTCGGAACAACAATTTAATGCAACATTTTCATGTAATATTGTATATAGCTATGGGGTTAATGCCTATTTAGATAATCCAACTTAACATTAAGGCCATGGACTATTGCCGTTGCAGATTCTGGCCAATCTCAATGCTATATTGATTTACCTGGAGTGAATGTACCTTCTACTGGTAGTATTTATAGCGTGTAAAGTTAGGGTAAATTGAAGAGTCGATGAGAGCGCAGCCGTGGGAATACAAACGGCAGCGTTGTCCACGCGGCCGGGAAGTCCGAGAAGTACGTGCGAACATGGTTCGGAGTTGTCATAGTCCATTTGTGTGGTAAGTAGTGCATTAGGCACTCATGTTACATATTTATGATTAGTTGATCAAAAATTATTTTGTATGCATGTCTTTAGCAGATTTAAGTGCAAGTCAAATTATGATCAAAATATATTTATTTTCGTGTTCGTGTATTTTGATAATGAGCTTGTAAAATGTCATTAGGAAATTAAAATACAAGCAAATAAATTCTGCACCCTTTGTTGACGTAAGTAATTGGAATTGCAAGCGCAGTATTTAATCAAGCTCAATTTGTAGGGGTTCTTATAGTATGTATCCTGTACCTGCTGTTACTTTTGACTCACGAGGAAAGCTTTTAGGGGTATAATTGTTTTAAATTATGAGACTTACGATTTTATTACCAGAAAGAGATTTGGTGTCCGAATTGATTGTAATTGGCAGCTTCTCAGTCAAGAAAATTGATCTTTTCCATAGGATGGGCAATCTGTCTCATCATTAATTCCTCTTGTCCCCGCTCTATACATTCCCCCCTATCGTAAGAGAATTTCTATAAAATAGAATGCCTGACACTCTGGCAGCGTGTGACATTCTCTGACAACATTAGTTGTTGTTGTTGTTGTTGCTGGTTAGGGATTTTGTCGTGTTTCGGATATCTGTAAAGAATACGTGCAAGCCATATTCGTGTATTTTACAAGGGCAAGTCCCGGCCGATGGAGAATGAGAGATTGGACAGACAGATAGGGCCGCCTACAGAATTATTTT